>JBAJNP010001229.1:0-66046 GCA_036877545.1 Yasuhikotakia modesta
ATAGATTGAACTAACACTGTTTACATAAACACATGCACTACACAGTGGTTTAGATTATTTTATGGAACTGAAATGCATATTATTGGCTACCAGAGGTTGGAAAGGCAGGACTTCATATTATTAAGGAAAAAAAATTAATATTACCATTATTTCTAAAGAGTTCCCTTAACTACAGAGTCATAAACTCACTGCAGCTGTTGAAGTACCTATGATGAAAGCACATAGCTGATCTTATTGAACACACTCATGCGTGTCCATACTGTATCATGAGCGCATGTAATGAATCACAGTCTTTACAAATGTAGTCCAATCCAGTATTTGGCGGTTGATACTCACCATGTTGAACACGGCCATTACCAAGATAAGTGCAGTGGTTGCCATGGTGAGAGCGAGTCGTATCCAGGGCCTGTTGGTGATGACTTTAGAGGAGCTGGGAAGCCAGGTCATAGTGCAGGAGTCTGCCTTGCCCCATTGCTACGGCAACAAGAGGCAAATTAAAAAAAGAGTTTGACTCCCACCGACTTCATTAGCATATTTGCTTTTGCTTCTAATGCCCAGGGTTATGACTGTACTCTACAGTAAATGCATTTATTCATTCATTCTTCAGCAATATTAAAGCAATATTTATGGTAGAAAATGGATAATCTACACAAGTCAAAGAAGGGGAGGTAAGTATGTCCAATTCACCTAACCTGCATGTTTCTAAACTGCAGGAGGAAACCAGAGTACTTTTCAGGAACTCATGTGACAGAAGGAGAACATGCAAACCCCACACACATCAGCTGGGAAGACCAAAATATTGTAACTTATCTCAGTGGTCACACTTCTTTTGTTTAAATTAATTTGCTATTATTTCTGCTAATTACTGGCATTATTCTAGGGCGACTATGATAACCTAAACAGAAGTGTTTTGACTATCAGTTACCATTATCCAATGGTGGTATGGGCTAGATGACATCATGCGAATGAAAAAGCTGTTTTGGAGGCGGAGTAAGATGTTTGATTTGGCCAAATATAGCAAACTTTCTTTGGAATAGATGCAGTTACTAAATATGGTCAGTTATTATGTCAAGTTCCTAGGAAAGATCAAAGTCCAGCTCTGCTGAGGAACGCTTTTATCTGCAGTAAAACTTGAAATCCAATAGGCTTACACCTGTTCATAAAACTACTTGTACTTTTGAATGCAGTACCGATGGCTGCCTCACTCTGTAGAGGCTGTGTCACCCTCTTTATGTTTAGTAATGCTGTATTGTCAGAATGAAAATAACTGCAGTGTTACAACATTTTACAAAAACACTCAACCTGGACCGTATAAAAGAACACTTCAGACCTGAATATAAAAAGAGTAAAAGGTAGTGGAAGCAAACGCTGGTCAATTGTGCGCTAGTTACATAATCTACAATGGCTTTCAATGTTTAAACACAGAAGCTCTATGAGATGACCTCAGCCCCTCTTTCATTTATGTAAGACCATATAAATACTCTTAACTACATTCCACACAGCAGTAGCCACTCATGATGCTTGCAGCTGGTTGTCAGTGGCCTACTGTCAAAGTAACACAAAACACAAGTACCACATGGCTTTATAAATATAGTTCCTCATATACGCAAAATACCCCAAACCCGCAGATACATGGGTTTTCTGCCAGCCAGTGCAAAAAATAGATCACAAACAAGCCATTGGGATGTTTTACCAGTCACAATAGCATTCGTTTTTGGCGCTATAATGAAACTACAAACTACTTTTTGGGCTAACATAAGGTCTTTGCTATTTATATATTTACTGGGGCCTTTAAGTGTATCTTTAAATAAAAACACTTTGGTTATTGGCAGAGTTGGGACTAATATGAGCTGGAGAATGAATGGTATGTAAACCTTTTGGGGGCTAAGAAATATTGCTAACCTGGCTAAGAAATAATATCATATTGCTACGCAGAGAAGATTACTCATTTTGAAGATTACTCAGAAAACAGATTACTCTGTTTATAAGAACATAGTCTGTTTAAACATTTTTCTTTTCCCACATACCAAAAATAACAAGCTCTTGAATTACATTCTTGTGACTGTAATACAGTACTTTTAAACTGTATTACAGTTAGATATAATTTATAATAGTTATAATTATGTATAATAATTTAAAACCAAAAAACAATGTGTACTTATACAATTTAAATATAATTAAAAGCATTACAGAATTTAATTTCTCATTTCTTTCTTTTGCACATGAGTGAATCTACAAGACTTCTGAATATTGACTTAGACATTATACCCTCACAGAAGCTTTAATAATATACAAAAGAGAGAGAGATACAGGTGACATTTACTCAAGCCATTTAGGGTCAAACAGGGTTTATAATTTGATTATAGACAGCGCCGTCTAAGAGCTGAGAAAAAGTTGTTCCTCAGGCAAAAGCCTGAAATGTTTTTTTCTCCTCAGTATGGCATTTTCTCTAACAAGATGAGGGTCTTAAATAAGCAGAGGCCTTTACTTATTAAATGGCATTTTAATACACAGCAGTGATTTCCTGTAGCTGCAGAGAGACTATATCCAGCCTGCTTCATTCACACAGCTGCATTGCTCTGAAAAGAAGCTAGTTTGAGAACAGCTTACCAGTATGTGACCAGCAAAACAAATGCAGAGAATCACGGCTAGCAGCAGGAAGGCTGTTCCAAAAGACACCCCAAGAATGGTTGTTCTGTCAGACACAAACCTCTGATCGTCATCGGTGACACTCAACAGCACATACAGTATTAGTATCATTCTTAAATGCTTGCTATAGTGTGTATTGCAATGAGCATCCGGCCCTTGTCCATGTTCCTCATGCTTTCTATGTGAAAGCAGAAGAGAAATGAAATGCCACAGGCAGCGATTGGAACTCAGACGATGCTTGGCATGATTGAAAGCAGACTAATAAGAACTTTGAGAAAATAACTTGTCTGTGTTATACTAGAGTGTTAAGGGTTATTGCCATGGTGTTGCTGTTCTGTTGCTAAGGTGTTCTGAGTGGTTTGTGGTTTCTATTCAATAAACTACATTACATCAAAAACGTGTTTATGAGGTCTTGCTTGGGAGCCCCAATAAGCAGTTAATGTTTTATTTTCTACCACATGTAAGTCCCATCACACAAAAATACTGGCAGGCCTCTCTGGTGTAGTTTAGTTTACTTGAGGGATTGTTTTTAATTGTTTGTTAAAATAGTAGATAGATTGCAATACCAAGCATATCTAATTCAATTGCTTCTTGAGTATAAGAACATAAATGTTTTACTCCATTCTGTAGTTTCATCTCTCACAATAAATGTCAAAATCAGTGACAGGAAGTGAGAACACAGCGAAAAAAAAAACAAAACCTGCTCGTAGCAAACATGTTCTCAGACGACATGAGCGGTAAATTAGGGCGACTCCTTGCATAGATTTTTCTGTCTGATACAAAGAAAGGCATTATTTTCAAACCAGACTGTCCTCTGAAAAAATCTATAACCGTCTGCCCTGGGCTGTCTTTTCCAGGCTCTCATTGACGTTCCTATCATCTGAGTCTTTATTGTCACACTTCTTTTCACTCAGTTGTGCAGATGCCATAATATTATTATGTGTCACCTGCTCTAAGTGTTGTGGGAGATAATTGCTGCGAGATGAAGAATGAGACGTTTGAGGAGGTTGTGGGGGTTTCACTCACTTTGGCAAAACTAAAACCTGAACTATGAAGATGCAGAAGAAGATGAGACAGGCGCAGGTGACGTAGTATTTGAAGGCTGGTAGCGTCGTTGCTCTGTACTAAAACAACAAAGGGATTTGGGATAAATAATGACATGCAAGCTTTTCTGCATATTGTTCTTGCATTTTGTTTCTCTTTTTACATGTATTTGTGATTTAATGACACATTTTTAGGGAGAACGTACCTCTTTTTCTAACGTCTTATTGTGAAAGAACAGAGATATCCTTTGAATGTCTTCAGACTTTAGCCACTGCCTTGGGAACGAAAAGCACAAATAGTCATTTAAGCAATTAAATAATTAAAAACATTATAATAATTTGTTAGATGTCATCAATGCAAGAAATACTTAGAAAGTAAACTAACATGAAAAACACATTATACAACAGGGTCTAAAAGTCTGAAACCACAAATAAATTTTAATTAAATTTGCTGTTTTTATTTTAACTGAACTGAGCAATTAACATGATTTTCAGAATTGCTTTGTTTTTACTGGCATGTGCTTTAAACTTTGTTTACTTCCAGGTTTAAATTGGATTTTAAATCCTGGATTTCCATGTGGTATTTGACGCAGTGTCCCGTAACAAATGTTTTATGTTAGAGATAAAAAAGGAGGCTGTCCAAATTCTTTTTCATCAAACTGAAAGTTGCCAATTTCTTGTGCTGTCTTGCGGGGAATTCATGAATTCCTTCGTACAGATAAGATGCAGAAAATTATGGATGCTCACTTCTGTGAGTTGATGCCATCAATGGTGCGAATAATTCTTTCATTCAATTCCTCTTCAAATCTCTTCTTCTGTGATTTTGTTCTGAAAAGACGGGGAGCAAGAAGTGAAGAGAAAGAAAGAGAGCGTAAGAGAGACTTTAAAGAGTTTTAAAAGCAACTTCAGAAATGCAGATGAGGTCAGTGCAAATGTTCTGCAATACTTTTGCAGATTATCACAGTAAAATAAAATATTAACAAGTACGGCACAAAAAAAGTACAAAACAGACCTTTCTGACCTTTGCTGAAAGTTGTACTGCCCTAAAGGCACATCCTGTAAAAATTGCAAATGAAATTATAAAGTCAAGAATTGCCATTCGCTAACCAGAATTGACAAAATTCACCAGTTAGTTAAAAGATTACTCACAATATCCGGATCCCTCACCAGTGTGCTTCATTTTAAGTGGTTTGCTGTGTGTGACTCACATGTGTATTGATCTTGCCATTCTCATTGGTCATGCTGTCTCTGTGGTGGAGGTTGGCAAAGGGTTTGGCTGCCCCCCATGACTCCAGGTACTGCGTCATACGGACAGATGCCCTCATCTTGGCCCCATCCAGACAGGGAAGCTGCGGACTCCGTTTACCTGCCTGAGAAATAATAAGAAATAATAAATGGATGTGATATACTGTAGGCTATCTGTGTGCTACGGGCTATAGCACGTAATGGTATTGGATTTTCAATATTTTCAAACATCAAATAAAAGTGTTTATTCGACTGTCAAAGAAAAGGTAGAGAAACTTGTGTTAGCAGCCAGGAAACATGTTTACTTATAAAGTATACTGTGAAAGCCCTGTAAGTCACTTGAAAGTGTCTGCCAAAATAAATTCCTGTTTTGGTTTATTGCTTCAGAACTTCACTAGGAACAATGGAATCTGTTGAATCGTATTTCTTTTCAAGCAGTCTGGTATACTATTATATATCTTGATTCTGATTGGTCAAATATTTCTGTGTATAGACCACTAAACTTTATATTTGACCCCACTGTGCTAGTTTTACTGTCTCTAACATCAATCAAAATCAATATTTATCATCAACATATATTGTTTGGTAAGTAGTCACATAAATATGTGGAATAACTTACAGTCAGCCAGTCATTATAGCAAAATTAATCTCGTCAGGATGTCTTGAGCACTCGGTCTGGGTTTATCATAACATTATAATGATGAGCTGATTGTACATTATCCCTAAAGTACTCTGATCTCATCAGCATCCTTTATATGATTTAAAAATTCTGATAAAAATTCCATTAGCACACAATTCCTTTAGGATACCTTAATTGGTTCACATAGGAATATTGGATGAAAGAATAGTGAGCACTCACATTAAAAACGTGAAAAAGTTGTGTGGGGGGAAACACATAATTGACATGTATGGTGTGTAACATGTCTGTTTGGTTTTATTTTTGTGTAATGTCTTTTGTAAAGTTTTGTAATTTATGTCCCTGATCTTTGTAGTCTTTAGTATTACCTCCCAATGGTGTCCAGGTGTTTCTCATTATTAATCTGTATATATGTACACTGTGTTTTTACACAGCTTGTATTTATTAAACTCACTTTAAGCCGCATTTAGGTCCAGTCACTGTTATATATTTTGGACAACATGTTATAATTTACTATGCAATTCCAGATTGCACACAGGTCTGTACATATAGGATATAATGTATTGCACACTGTCATGATTCAAAAACAGGAAAACAAATAAAAACTGCTTACGCAAACAGCTGAAGTGGAGAGAAAAAAGAAAACAACTAACCAAACAAGCAAAAGCCCTCCAAACTCAAATTTGATAATCATAACAAGAGTGTGGGGAGAGTGGGTGGCAGTGGGTTGTTATGTTTGAGCTGAGAGGCTTAGTAAAAGCAGAAAATAAATGCATGAGTCTCTTATGAGAAAAACGTTGCTGCTTTTGTTACCTCAGGCCAATGCATTGTTGAAAAGTAAAAAACGTACTGGATAAACAAAAGAATAGGCGTTGTTATTTGAATATATGGTGCCAGGCATTATGATGTCTGTGGGCAGAAAAGCCCACACACATCTGAGGAGATGAATATTTTGGAATCTTTTGGGTTTTGATGTCCGGGTTATTTCTGCGCAATGCTAAATGATTGTAGTAAACTGACAAAGCATTTTGATAAACCGTCTTTTTAATGTTGTCAAAAATGACTACAGAGTACAATTAGTCTGATTTATAAAGTCAACACAGTCAGGTTTATCTAACTGTTGCTCAAGCAGAATAAATATATTTAAGTAACTCATTTAGTTGCAGCTTGACACACTGTTATATGATTTATCAATTATCACACAGCAAGAAAAATGTATAGATTTGTGTTTCTGTAACTAATTTTCTACGCAACATATAAACAGCATAAATTACTAGTGGTGCTCGCTAAAACAATCATTGTAATAATGTTTATTAAATAATGTTTATTATTATTTGTATAGTTATTACCCATATATACCCTTACACAAAATATTTGTCTTTTCTATAAGGGAACTATAGAATCTATAGATGACTCCTATAGATTTACATTGTAAAAAGAACCCAAGATACTGTTTGTAGAATAACTTGGCCCAGAAGATAACCCACTGACAACCAGTAGTATTCTTGCTAGTAACCTAGCAAGAACACCTCAGCAGTAGAAATCGAGTTATTAATACACTGGTTGAAGCTGGACAGTATATCATGTTTTACCTTCGGGTTGATGACTAGGTATGTGATGATGCAATGCTCCTTCAGGTAACAATCTCGGCTCTGTCCGTTCCCTGCCTCCACTTTGTACGCTCCTTTCAAATGCTCCAGTGTAACAGAGGAGATGTGAACTCGCCTAGAGAGGAATACACAAATATAACATGCTAGAAAATGGAAGTACACCTCATCAAAAGGTACAAAACACAAGTAGTTTTAAAAATTCTCAGATACAATAGCATTAAGATACAAAAAGTTTGTGTTAACAAAGAAAAGCTGCATTTTGGTTCCTGTTTTTCTTTTTATTATTTGTTATTCAACAAAACACTCATTAGCAGCACAAAAGCGCACACATTGTATCTCTCAACAGATAATTTCTATTAGCGTCAAGAACACTTCATGAGAGTAAAAGCACTTGTAGCAAATATGCGAAAATCATGAAATGGCAAAAAACAAAAGTCAAATTACTGAGCCTGATCCTACCCAGGTACACCTCCAGCCTCCATGTGATTGGCCAGGGTGACATCATGTGACCAAACGTCATACTGCCATTTCTGGAGTCCAATCACGCCGCAGAGAACGTTCCCAGAATGCACTCCAACACGCATGTTAATGTCAACCCCGGTAGCATCTCTCACTTTTCTGAAATAACACAAAGTCAAATGTTTGGACACTATAATAATAATATTTTCTAAATTAGCAGTCATTAGTAGTCCAAATTAAAATTTAAAAGTACTACAAATGTTAAATATAGAAAACAATTGTAATAGGTAATAAATGTTAAACAAACCAAGTCTATCCTATATTTTAGTTTCTTCAAGGCTTCTCTACACCACAGTAACATATTGTATACTCTAGGCATTGCCTCATGAAGTGCATTCTGGGATGTGTTTTAAACAGTATTAAAAGATTTTAATATATTAATTTATTTGTTATATTATTTAAACTAATATCATAGATACAAATATCATTTGATAGCACCATTTATTTGTCTTTAAAACTAACTTTAAACATCCATGGTACACATTATTTTACAAGTTTTTAGGATAATGAGAAACATAAATTTAGTCAGTTGTGTCAAACTTTTGACAGGAAGTGTAAGTAAAGCTAAATTTCAGTGTCCCAGAACTGCAAAAAACAGTATCATATTTCACAGCCATAACTCTGCCTCACACCAGAAATATTTATAGCAAACTAAATTTCAGAAGGTGCCAGGAATGCCACAATACTTGTTGGTTGATGAGGGAGTGTGTCTGGTGCATCTATTCATTCAGCATACAGACATACCGCTCTGTGTTTCTGATACACCTGCTGAATGTTACAATCTCCCTGCTGCAAAGACCTGCTTAAACCAGCATAAAATTCTACAACATGCTGGTTTAGGCAGGTTAGTGCTGGTATAGCTAGTGGAATAGCACGGGTACTGGTATAGCAATTGGTATAATTGAGTATAATTGAGCAATTGAGTTATAAAGTAATATGAAGAACTAAAAATAAAGTAATCTCAATTACTTCATATACTATTCATTTTTCACATTTCTGTATACTGCCATTCTGTGTTCACTGTACAGTTGCTTTGTAACAATGTACCATTGTGAAAAGCACTCTATAAATAAATTTGAACTTGAATTTGAACTGAAGCATTGTTAACATTGCAAAGGTTGTGTGTAAAAATGCATAACCGGCTTGTATTGTAAGTTGCTGTGGTCAAAAATCTCTGCCAAATACATAAATATAAACCACTCAAAAATCACTTAAAAGTCAAATGTGTTGTTTATCTTTGATAATGTCTTAAACTCTCGTCTGGGGATAGAATGAAGCAGCACAGCTACTGGTCCCACATTAGAAAGGTGTGTGTCCCACAGATTATTTCAGTGGCTCTGTCACGTCTGAGAATACAATAAGGCCATGGTGGATCCTCAATTACCCCCTCAAATGGATTTGTGTGTGTGTGGCTGTGTGGAAGAGGGAGACAGCACAGTGAGCGCATGTGTGTGACGCTCACGACTGAGCAGAGAAATGGAGAATCAGTGAGGAATCCTGAAAGCCATTGGAAACAAGGGGCAGCACTTTGTGGGGGGTGAAAACAAAGAAAAGGAGAATGTGTGGGTTTCAGGAACATTACACGTCTGAGCATCTTGAGGGTTATTTCTGTCTTATGGAGTGTAGGGCTGTAAAGGACAGACGTCATGGAAACAAAGACTTCCTGGTGGATGATGAAAGGAAATATTTTTATAAATGTCTTGTTTAGGGGTTTTAGGAGGAATGGACTTTGTAGCTGGTATAGGTCAGGTTGTTTTGTGGAAAAAATACTGTATATAAGGGATAATATACAGTCAGCCTTCCTGCAAAACACAATATTTTTCTGTATGCAAGAATAAACAGGGGATCCTTCGCAGCATTATGTAGCAATTATGTTTAAGTTTGCCCATCTGAAGCATATTTTACTCTGCAAAGAAGCTATATCTAATTGTCACCCATACTGTGTGTTTACACAGGCTTGAATGTACTAACACAGAGTCACAGTCGTGGAAAACAACGTACTGTATCATATGCTCAAGTGTTTATATGTGTGCACAGTGGGAATAAAGCTGGTTGTCAGGTTTGCCTGTGCTCTCAACTTCAGGCTTTGACAGGTGAACTGCTTGCTTTCCTGTGACATGAAGGCAGAGTTATATAATATAGCCTCATTCTGGAATCTTAGGTTCAGATTAGCTTCATGTATGTCATTTATATGTGTCATATTCAAATGCTCACTGACTGCTTTTGTATCTATTGTAATATTGCAGTAATTCATCACAATTTTGTTATCTGTTCATTTGAAATACAGTTATTTTAGCAGATGATAAATTAATTGATTTTGTAACGAAGGAACTAAATTGCCCAATACAAGTTTGGGGTAATCCACTGCCAACAGAGTGAGTTGTATATTTTCATACAATCCTAAATCAATTTATATTGTTTTATTATTAATTTATACAGAGACTGTGGAGTGATTCGAGGGATGGTCTGTAAGAAACTGGTTGCCTGGGACAATGAATTGTTATACAATTTGGTGGTCACTATATGAATATATCTAAGAGAAAAATGCATTTGACCAATCAGAATGAAGCATTGAGAGCTGATGTGTGTGTTGAGAAAGACTTGATGTGTTTTTTACTTGATGGCTTCACACATGTCCAGCCCCATCTTCACACAGTTTATGGCATGATCAGGCAGAGGGTCAGGCAGCCCTGAGACACAGTAATAACAGTCACCCAGAATCTTGATCCGCATGCAGTCATTGTCCTGCAAACACAGACATTGTATTGTAGATTATACTATATTATACAGACAAATGCACAATTTATAAATGCATACATATAAGGTATAATTTATTAGTACAATGTATTTGGACACTTAGGACAACATATTAATTTGTCTTTTTAATGCCCATACACAAATGCAGAAAAACTTGTCACATTTGGTGGGATAAACCAATGAGTGGAGAAACCTGATGTTTCCAGTCAAAAACAGGCAATACAAGACTTTGTATTGAGTTTCTTGTTGTAAATACACTGTTCTAAATAACTAGTCTGTAACCATATATGTTGATATAATAAAATACTACATCACAAAAGGAACTCAGCAGTCTGATTGTGAGTCAGTGATATATTGTTTTGATATATAACATTTTTAAAATGTTTTAATGCACTAAGCACTGTTTTATATATCAACACACTGAAGCAGAAAGGCTTATTTTACAAACAATGAAACTTATGTCTTAATTTTAATGATTTTAATGTCTTTTATTTGAATGATATTTTAGCTGTACTGGAAAAGTATCTTAACTGTGCTCACATTCTATAAAGATATGGCCACATATACAAACCACCAGTAACAACAGAGCAACTGTGATTTCATCAAAACAGTACAGAGATTTGTGACACCAAGTCTCTGCATATGTGATAGAAAATCTTTAAATTGATTATTATAAATAAAACATTATTATAAATAAATGACACTGTATTGTGTCATTTGTTATCCAATGACATTCAAACAGTATGACCAAAGTGTCCAAGAACATTTTATAGCCATTGTAAGTAACAGTATTGAAATAATACGCCACCTTGGCTATCTGGTCAAACTTGCCGAAGAGCTCATTTAGCATATAAACCAGTTCTCCAGGTGAACAGTCACTGGCTAGACGGGTGAACCCAACTATATCAGCGTACAGTATGCTGCAAAATAAATAAATAAAGTTTTAGGGGGAAAGCTGAGCTTTGTCCAAACTGGTGCAGAGCATCAAATGCATATTTCTGATGTAATTTCACACTTTATTCCCTAAACTACAAGCCACTTACTGCTGCCAATATTCTGCAGTAACTTTAATGACATGGGTGTGCCGCCCACACAATAAACGCTTCTGTATAATTAACTGTTAATGGTTCTTGTAGCTGAACTGGTGCTAGCAACACCAAAGTCCTGGGTTCAAATCCTAGAGCATACATAAATTTAATATATAAGATAAATATGTATGGCCTGAATAACCGTGTTTATCTAAATTGTATTCAGACATTGTTCACACTGCAGGTAAAAACACAACCTACAGAACAGACTGTCCACACTTGGAAGTCATAGGATGAAATGATCTGTGAAGTCCTGTTTGATTTGGTTATCGTTTTTGAGATTATGTGTACTGTTGTGTATTGTTTTTGTGAAAAGACAGAAAATGGAAAGCCTCTAGTATGCTCAAAGTCTCAATGCTTTCAGAATGATTCAAAATTCAATTTGAAACCTGATCTGTCTGTTCACACTGAAACGAATTTCCTGAATCTGGTTTAAATTGCTTTTGCAAAATCTGAGTTTATTTTGGATTTGTGTTGAGTATGCTAAATCTTTGTGTCAGATATGGATTTTGTTTTGATTTGTTTGAACAAATCCACATTCAGAAAACTACTTCACTTTTCTTCAGCAAGTTAGAATGAGAATGAGTGGCTCTTCTAACAGTCTACCTTAAAGAAGACAAATATATCAGAGGAGGAAAAGAAATACTTTGAAGAACGTCTTTATAAACAGCATTGGACTCTCTGTCCTTCAGTCCAATTGAAAAAAACATTTGTGTTCCAGTGAAGTGCCTCTTCAGTTTCTCTTCCTAATTGGCTAAAGATTGTTTGTTTGAGAGAATGATTAATAATCTGTCTAGACTCTGAACTCTGGGTTGCTGAAATTTAGTTCTTTGTATTCAGTCTGAAACAGGGTAGGACAGCCTGACAGGAACTACAGTGTGTATATATATTGTCTGAGTTGCCTAAAATACAGGTACAGTAAGTCCTACCTTACATTGGTGTGTCTTTGTACATAGAGGTTGTGGAAGTTGTTGGTGTTTTCTGCCTGGCCGAAGTTTGGCCCCTTTAGTCTCTGGATAATCTCTGCCTTCATCACTCTTGCAATGTGGGCGGGGAGCAGAGACAATAAAAGGCGCTCCTATTGGTTGAAAAGAAAATGTCATTAGATAGGCGTGGAATATTGGACAAGTGTGGAGTATATAATGTCTCGGAGTGACATTTTATTTCTCAGAGGTTGCTCTTTCATAGATCAGGGGATTTTTCAACCTAGTCAGATATTTCTTCTAAATTTGCTTAAAATAAATATTCGTATTGAAATTAACATTCATATTACAATCTACACTAATAAAAATTACTTTTGTTTCCATATGCCATTTAATCTCATTACTGGTTAGGAGAAAAATGAGATAACTGCTGTACATGAACAGATTGAGTCACAGCAGTGTGACAGATGTCTCATGTCACTAATGATGTACAAATTCAAATAATCCTGAAACTGTGATAGTGACAGTAAATTAGACATGTGTTATTCTACAACCGTACATTATGTGTTTGTTGGTCTAGCTGTTAGACTGTTTGACTCTTCACATTGCATTTAATTCTGGGTCAACATTTTGTTGAACCTTGTGTGTTGAAATGCTACTTTGGCAAGTTACAAACTGTTTTTAACTAAATTTTGACCACTTTTTTAATTATTGACAGCCAAAAATTTAGATTTAACAAAAAACATCTGAAGCAACATAATATACAGGTTCCAAAGATTTACTGACAGGTTTACTGACTATTAATATTTGTTAAGCCATAAAACTGGTAAACTGAAACATAGCTCAACTAGTAGAGCATTGCGTTGAGCATGTACGTTGCTTTGGATAAAGATGCCTGCCAAATAGATAAATGTTAATATATATTGAAGCTAGTTAAATATACCATATTTTGTAATAGTTATTTAGCTGCGTAATTTGTGGAGCATTGCGTTGGCAACGCAACGATTGTGGGTTTGGTTTCAAGAAAACACACATACTGATAAAATCTATACCCTGAATGTACCGTAAGTTGCTTTGGATAATACAATTTTATTAGTATGTGTGTTTCCTGGGAATCTCACCAGCAACCTTTGTGCAGTTAACACAATGCTGTAGCATTTGAACAGGAACACTGTGTACTTTGTGATTGCTATCAGAATGTGAAAAGACTTTCAACCAGCATAACAAAAACATTTCTGAAAGAAAACCCCCTACCCTGCCTTTAATGCACTATATAAAAAACAGTCATTTTCACTAATCAAAATCAAAACCCAGCTGTAAAATCTGACGTGTCTCATATTCAAAGGTAATGTTTTATTCCATCTTACAGTGTAAAATCTGTCATGTTTTTAATTACACTGATGGTCAATGCTGAACTAATGTTCTGTCTGAAACGACCAACCGGTGAGCAGCACTGCAGGAGGTTAATGGAGGAATCGGTCCGACATGTTTCACAGTATGGAAGATGAACAGCTTGTCAGCTGCGTTCCTACCATGATCACAGCCCTCAGAACATACATGCAACTGTATCCAGCTGACATCATACGGCTCACGCTGGTTTACATCATCACAACAGACACACATCCAGTGAAACATGTTTGCTCTTGTCCTTCATTTTCTCAATATGAAATTATATTATTATTTTATATACTTATATTTTATTATATATTTTATACATATACTATATATTTTATTAACATTATAGAATTTGTTTGTTTTAGAACTGTTTAGAATTTGTTTATTCTAACAATAATAAAAATTTAATTTAATAATAATAATTTCATTTTGTAAATTTACATATTACAATTATTAAAATATCATATATACATATTATATATATAATATACTATATATATTATATATAATAATATAATGTTAAAAATAATATATACTTTTTGAAAGTTACATAATTAGTTTATGATCATTCTGTCAGGAAAACCAAACAACTTAAACAATCCCAATATGACTGACAGGATAATGGAGCAGAGATCATTTCAGTGGGGTGATATTTCACCGGGTGAGAATTCCACACAGAGCAGATGCGCCGCCAGCGATCCGCCTTTATCTCAACACTCATATTTCATCACTTCACCGATGCAACTGAAACGTTTGTATCGTTATTTCACACGAAACAAATCAATGAGCACAACTAACCCAGCGAGGGGAAGGCCTCACACTGACTTCCATCCCACCCATATCCAACAGGAAAAACAAAGCTATTTTGGGACAATGCATCTCTCGGCCCCCTCTGCCTTTCGGATATTAGCCGCCCATTGTGGTGATATAATGATCTCTTTAATACAGCTGCAGGAGTGACTCATGGTTAAACCTAAGCAGTACCTCTTCAATTGGTCATTCCATGAAACCCTCGTTCCTCAGACTCTCTATGGTTCAACACAACCACATGCTTCCTTCTACCCTGAATGTGATGATATATGTCCCGTTCTGCCATATACCTGCTGATGCTTCTCAAACTCCAGTTTGATGGGAGACTTGATGCAGTTGCAGGTGTCGTGGTACGTCTGTTTGAGAGCGAGATCCATCAGATGTTTGTGATAGGCTCCAGCCACATTTCCACAGATAAAGATGATGATGTTAGCCAGAATCTGCACAGACACACAAGCCAACATCAGTCAGAGAGATACAGAGAGACAATATGTGCATATAAGAAAGAAACATATCTGAGAATAATTTAATGTATTGCTATTCTGCATGGTTAGTCAGCAAATAAGCTCTAGCTACTGTATTTGTTGGAATGATGTTATTTAAGTCATAAAAGGGGCGAGTCAATACTTATTCATTCACTCAGATTATTAACATTATAATTAATTAACATTAACATTTCTTAACATAATTAACATTATGCCAAAAATGATATTGCCAGAGCATAATTTTGTGAACATTTCATTATTTTCGTATCCAACAAGACAAGTCATTCTTTCACCAATGAAATTCCCAGAAAATCAGAATTTTAAGCAACAGTATAAATGATTAATCAGTTAATGGCTGTTAAATATTCAGTATTGAATTAATGAGGTGACTTAGTGTGTAATCAATACAGCCCATAGGAATACAGTAGAAAACAGTGTAATGAATGTACTAAATCGACTTATAGGCAGGAGAAGAGATTACTGTCTCACCACAGACACTTCAGGAAAATATGCACAGCAATACGAATGGCTTTTGACTGAGTTTTAAATGGCAAAAGATAAGCACATTACAGTAAAATATGATCAGTATAAGGATCTAAAGACGGAACGCGGGTGTTACATTGATTTAAAAGATATTGATCTCTGGGAAAAGTGAATCCAATTCAGGCCACAAAGAGCTTTCAGCTGCCTGTCAGCCTGTGTAGTAAACGTGAGCTTGCTGTTACCCTGTACAATACAGGACTGAGTTTAATTGAAGTAATTTCATTTGTATGTAACATAAGGGGTATTAAATTATGACTCCTACTATGATAAAGACATTGGCTCATGAATATTTATTAAGTGCGCATCAAGAAGCAATTAATATTCATAAGCTTAGAATTTACCCATTAGGGTTGTTAAATGTTGTGGGTGAAAAAACAAAGAAAATGCCTGTTAAGTATACTTTGGCATTCTTTTGAAAACCTGTGTATATCTGTGTATATGTGTATAGCTTTTTTTTATTATGTGTATTTTGCTGTCAGTATTTTAATGTAACATTAATTGTTGCTTTTTTAACATGAGGGATGAATTAAACTTATTTTCTGTGGTTATCAACATTATACCACAGTAACTGTCAAGAGAGTTTAACTTTGTATTAAAACCATGACATTGCTTTAATTTGCCTGACTTACATGGTCAGTCTTGTCTTTGGACTCTGTACACACAAATGTGAGATTAATACAGGGCTTTAGCAGTGAGGTGAGCACAGCAAGCATAAACAGAAGAGGTTATTAAGGTTTCCCTCAGACTGCGTAAAAACATCTGCCATTTTAATTAGTCCAGACCTTGCTGCTAATATCACTCACTGACATTATTAGCGGATTAAACATCATCCACCGCAGGCAATTAAACACCGCATCAGATCCATTAAAACACAGTCAACAAAAGCCCCTTAACACCCTGTTCACCATCTGAAGACACACTGTTAGTCTTCTAGAAACTGGGCATGACAGATCAAAATGACTGGAGAGGAACTATTGTTTGCCTTGAAACTCTCTCTGTGAAACTGTCAGTCAATACAGGTAGTGTTTTATATGACGGTAGCTGCTGAGGTAATGGGTTTCAGACAGCTTTACAATACACCACAGTGTCACATCTAATGATCCTGAACAAACTCAGGTTAGCTTTGGAAGAACCGAGCTATAACAATTGTAATGTTTTTATCGTACCACAGTTAGTTCAGGTCCTCTAATTTGATTGGCCAAAGGGAGTTCTAAGAATGCTGATATTTATTATACGCTCTACTATTTGAATGACTCTGTCTGGCTGTTTTCTGGAGTGAAATAGTGACAGGAAACTTTGAATGATAAAGGGAAATTGTATTCACTACACTCACGTCAATGTGTTTGCTTTGGTTTATCTGGCTATTATTCTCATAGCAAGAGGGAGATATAAATGAACAAGTTAGACAAATAGTCTATATATAGTCAAATTCAATATTAGCTTTCTGTTCATAGTACTATTATGTAAGTAATTGAATAATAGCTTTAATGCTACCTGCAGGGCGGCACACCTGTATCTCACCAGGAGGGTTTTATAGCACAGCTTTTTAGAGAGAAGCCATAATAAGTCCTTTTGTAAGCTTGTAATCACTGAATGAAAGTAAGAGGTCAGTTATAAAAGTAAACGAGTGTAGAGTAAGACCTGTGGGAAATGATAGCTTAATTACCAAAATACTGTAGGTTTCAACTTCATTATTTTTCAATATCTGGTTAACAGGAGACCTTGGTTTTTAAGTACGTCAGAAGGAAATGTCCGGAAAGTAACATACACTGTACGGATGCTAACAGGGTACGACCTGTAGTTTTTGAGTGCACCTGATTTGTAGGGGTCGTGATATTTTTAATGAGAGCACAGAAAGCCAGATTTGAAGGACTCGGTTGTGAAGGTTAGTTCTAATGAGGCTGGAAAACACTGTGGAGGGCTGTAGAAGTATTTACTGAGCTTAAAGGGGCCTTTTTTCAAGGTTTTTTAAAATTTGACTGTACAAAAGAACTCATAATAACAATTTACGTCTTTCTGCCACTTGATTCCTGAACATAATGCTGCTGGCTCTCAAACAGCCTGACAGCCAGTATTTTTGTGTTCCTGTGGACCATGTGACCAGAGTGTTGCCTTGGTTACATGTGCTGTGTTTAGGTCTGGTCTGAAAAACAGATCTGCTTAGAAAAATGGAAAAGGTTCTGGAAAATCAAAAGATGAGCATGAATTATTATTTAAGAATTTTAAAGCACAAGTAACAATGTGTTTCTGAATGAAGGTGTGATAATTCATAATTCAGCCAAATAAACTGTACAATCCAAATCTAATTTAAACCTGGAAATAATCAAAAAGGTATTGGATTGTGAGAATTTTATCATGATTCTACACTATTTCTAGTTAATAGTCAAATGAAAAAAAAATGGGAACACATGTTAACTCAGATTGTCTTCATACGTCCAACACAAATGACAGCCATTAGACGCAAAGCATGTGAAAGTTACAGATAAATGTTAGTATTCAGGCTTCATTTTCTTACAGTATTTCATGACAACATAATTACAACTTCAGACTTCTACATTTTCTGAAAACATTGTGAGGGCTGCTAGCATGTGTAAAACTCACAGAGCTGATGCTAAGGTGCTAGGGTTGGTTGCCATGGGTTGCTATGCTGCTGCAAGGTTGTTCTGAATGGTTGCATTTTGGGCCAAGTCAAAAACAGCCACATCATTTTTCTATGGCTTTGCAATGCACAAATCTGATCTTTTGGAATGACTGTTTACACTGTCATTCTGAAATTGAATTCAGATCAATTTGTTCAGACAGTGTAATCCATATCTGTAATGATGTAAGACTCAGCATGACAGCAAATCATCTCATACAATAACCGAGAGTAGCTGTCAGTGTGGAAAAAGAGGACAGAAAACTTTTTGCCTCTGTGTTGTGAGATCTCACCACAGTACTGAACTCATGAGGCATATGAGAGAAAAAGGAGGAGGCATTTATTGCAATCATGCATTTAATGCGCTCAAAAATAATGAGCACATTAAACTGTTCATTCTGTTCATTCACTGTTCTTAACCTAGTAACACAGTGTCACCGTTCACACATAAGAACATATGAACAAAAATTAATCAACATAATTTATAAACCATATCGCATACATGTTGTTAAACAGGCAATGATGAATGATGGGAAAACTACATTAAATCCAATATGTTCATTTAAGTCCAAAAAATGGATTGAATTGGATTTCATGTCATTCTTTCCAGCTATTATTTCCAAAAACAAAAAGAATTAACTTTTGCTTCCTGTCTGAAGGTTATTTTGGTCTCTAGAAATAATACTTTTAATGCAGGTCTTTTTCACCAGTTTATTATCCACCATGCAAAAACGATCTGATCCAATTGTTTAGAAAAGTAGAAAATATTTCTGTTGTGAAATAAGTCTGATTTAAAAAAGTAACAACATGGTATTGAGCAGCAAAGACTCATTACTGCAAAACAAGCCATTTAAAAAATGGGTTTTAAAAAAATCCATGAATCAATAACTCCATCTTATCAAGCACCACTAGTATCATTTTGCACACAAATTTCTGTGATTAGAGGTCAAATATGGTCTTAATAAAGAGAAGAAGATCAGAACTAATGGATCTGCTCAATGGATCTGCTACAGTAACCCTCTGGGATAAATTACCCTGGAAGAACCGGCCAGACGTTTCTGCAAGGAAATGTGTCATTTAAGTGAGAAGGCCATATGATGAGTGAAACAGGCAGGCTGACTGTCGACAGTGGAGGATTCTGGGAAATGTGCCCTCACCACCCCAAGAGCAAAACCTCCCCCAACAAACTCTTTCTGACTCATATTCTCATATTGTTGTGTTCACACTAGTTTCTTTAAAGGACAAACTCTTTCGTGGCATTTTGGTGCTCAAAGACTGGCCATTTATTATTAGATACTAGCTGTTCCTTTCCTAGCCCACACAGTTTCAGTCATTGAAATGTGCACACACACACACACAAGCTTACCTGCCAGACGAGAGCCTCTATGTGATCGGTGGTGTTTGAGAGACAGATGCTAAGCACTAGCGTGTGGGAAGATGAAGTGAGGACACTAGCGATCACGGCATCCCTCATAGAGAACGGCAGCATGGTGAACACCACAAACACAATAAACAGGAAAAATGACACCTGCAACAGAGAACAGAGCATCAGACTGCCATTAAACATCCATGTGCACCATTCACAAACATCAGCTTATGATAAGCACAACTGAACTGGTTATTAAAGATTAATGTGAAACTGCCTGTGCGTAGCAACCATTGTAATTAGATTAGATTTAATTTAGAACAAAACTAGCCATAATCATTATATTGGACTATTTAAAATATTTAAGGAGTAAATATTATGTGACCTAATAAATATTCATGAGGCCAGCTCAAAAATATCACAATGCGTACCCCACAAGTTTTTACATAAGTTGTGTTACTTATTTCACTGAATCATACAACTGGCTCAACAATTGAATTATTCAATGAAATTAGTTTCAGAGATGGTTAATTTAAATAACTAATTTGATCTATATGTTTCTAGTGGTTGAGTCCTTTCAATGCAACTCTAAATATATTAGCAATTGGCATGCAGGTATACAAATACTATCTATGTTAAATAATCAGCTACTGTATAAGAATCTGACACAAATGCAAATTTAGTGCAGCTTCTTTAGCTAAAGTTAGGCTAGAAAGTTTTTTTCAGGTTTGTCCATTTAAAACTGAATAAATAAATGTTGCTTTTCAAAAATGGGTGGCCCTACATTAATATGCTTATTATTGTTAAAACTATAGTGATAGCAGTTTCTAAATGACCTAGTTTTATGTCCACAGACTGTAGTATATTGACCTCTTTTATTTTGAAAGAATAAAAACATCCTGTTTTCAATTATGTCCTCTTTAAATGATCCACGACCTTTTGTGTTAGTGCCAAGCTGCATGTTTCATCAGGTTTGTAATGCCTGAAACATCATTAATATTCCAAAGCTTGGTTTTTATTTTGTTATTCTGAACACTGTATTTTGTGAGTAAGTGCTCAATATAGCACTAGAGGAACAACAGACAGGGCACCGGACGAGAGCAAAACCTAATGGATTTCTGGCTTGGTCACCCTCACAGACCACACACACAAACAAACACACACACACTACAGAAAACAAACAGATTGCAGACCAGTGATTTCTTCAGACCAAATGTGTCTTCGGTCTTATCGATTGCTATTTCCACTCTATAGAGTCGGGGTGCAGGGGAAGATTAGAGACACAGTCAGAAACTCTTACATCTGGCTTGTGAGGAAGAAGGAAATTAGGAAGTCTGTCATATTTAATTCTGATTGGCTGGAACTGGCCAGTTAGAGTTGTGTTAATGTATGAGCTTTAATCAACATGGGTACAATGTATTAGGGGTTAGTTATCAGTAATAATGTTGATATTTACATATAATGAAAGTGTATTGTAATGTGTTAAGTATGTGCTTTTACAATAAAGATTATTGAGTGAGTCAGTTATAGAATTCAAGTATTTTCTACTAGTTTCAGAGACCTACACTAAGGTCAGTTCATGAATTAATAGCATTTTATACTAAATTATTTTTAATGTTGATTTAGACTGAAGTGTATGTTCACGGCTGCCTCAGTACATCTGTGGCAAGGTGACTGCAGTTATATTGTCCTCTACAGATGGTAGTTCATTACAAAATTAAAATACTATTTTAGCAAAGCTAAACAACAAGACTGTATGTAAAACTTGACCTGATAGTATGTGGTTTTGTGCTGGACCTCAGCCTCAAGAACTGACAAGGTTAGATGTTAAACGTCTCCCATGAACCGACTGCTTGCCAGTTGCATGTCTGCTTAAAGTTGCTGGTCTATCTGTTAGCAGGATTAAGACTGGCAGTTCAATTCTGTGTTCTTATCCTGCATCAGGCCAGTTATTGTGTCTGCTCGCTCCATGCTGAATTCCAAATGTTCTCTTGTTGTCCAGCCTCTATCACCCAGTAAATCCTGACATTAAGGGCACCAACACAACCGTATATCCAAGCACTACAGGAAGAGCTGTCAGAGAATAATGTGTCATAAGATAAGTTTTTCAAATAAAAAAGTTGTGTTGAGGAGTAACTAACTAAAAGTAGTGTCACAATAATCTTAGCTGAACTAAGCTTATCTTAACTATCCATGAGTGCATGGATTTAACACCACACACATTCTAGTTGTTCCTGTAGCTTAACTGGTAGAGCATTGCATTAGCAGTGCGAAGGTTGTGTGTTCAATCCCAGGTAACGCAAGTACTGTTAAAAAATGTTGCTTAGGATAAAAGGGTTTGTCAAATGAATAATGTAAAACATAATGGTGTTGATGCTGTATCACTGTTTTAATGTAAAAAATTACACCATTGCAGTTCTGTATTTAAAAAATATTGTCCCGTTAAGGAGCATTTTACAAACATTGGCTTTTTTCATAAACAGACATTTTTAGATAGAAAATACATAATGCTAAAACAAGATTTAAAACTGATTTAAATATAATTTTCTGAGACGTTTACAGACTTTATCCAGCTGAATGGTCTGTTTCTTCTAGCCAATAGTAATGTTCACAGCTAAAGTTGAAAATAAATACAGTCACAGCTGGTTTGTGTGTGTGAAACTCTGATCTAGTTAGGAGGAGTTTGCAGGCATTGATCAGGTCTGATGTGAAGCCCTTCTGTTCTCATACACCATTAGATCCCTCACACAGCCACCAGTGAGATCTGCTCTCAGCCACTGGCAGGTTATACAGATGTACTGGAGTTTACATCACAATAAGACAAGCAACACTATGATGCCTATGAAAACACTATGAAATTCAAATAGCATTAATCTGTATTAATTAACTGGAGATGCTTTAAAATATTAATACGTTTTATTAACAAAATTAACAGGTTGCTCATTATTATTGTAGCCCTCAGGAAGATAAGATTATTGGTGTTGATATTGTATAATCATTCAGTGTGTAGTTTCAGCAGTAATTTTTTGGATAATGAAATGATAGTTATATATTACATATATTGCTCTACATTATATTATATTTTGCTTTATACACATATATATATATATATATATATATATATATATANAGAGAGAGAGAGAGAGAGAGAGAGAGAGAGAGAGAGAGAGAGAGAGAGAACGAGAGAATGGAATACAGTGTTAAATTAGAAGACCTGTCAAACAGAATAAGAGAAGAGATAATGTCATCACATGCACATCCAATCACATTCATCTAATACGAATAAATCATGACTGAATTAGCGATGATTAGCACATACCGTGTCGATTATTAAATAACAGAACAACAAATTTACATAATAGCAAACCAGCATTGGAGATTTTTGTGTGTAACTAGGTCACTGTCAGTGAAATTAAGTGTGTAATTTGTGATGTGTGTGTGTCCATGACCTACTATTCACATAAACAACAGGATACAGGATATGATAACGCAGTATTATTTGACTGATTTGAGAGTGCAATGCAAATTCAAATATAATTAATTCACTATGTAGTTTTTCTCAAATGTCTTTTGAGTTTTGCACTCTGACATCATTTTAAAATAAATGATATGAAGATAACAATAACAATATCAACTGTTATTGACAAGATACTGTGTCTGTATTTTGTTATAAGCATACAATTAAACTGGCTTTCTCTAGCTAAATGGTTTACTCTGTCACAGCAGTAGTGTTTTTTGAGAAAAAAGGCACAGTTCTTTAGAATGACCCAACTATAAGCAAACATTAGGGGTTTTACCACACCTGATATCACAGATAGGCAGATATCACAGCCAGATATCTAAAGAAAAATGCAAAGACATCCACCTTCCCCTTATTTTTATAACTGCAATTTGTAACTATGCCTCTCTTTCTGTTGCCATCTCTGTTTGAAACATAATATTACAGGGACTTGCAATTATATTTTTTTGTGGGTGACAAATGTAAATTCTAAACAACTGCTGTAAGAACAAGCTACAAACACTGCCCACAGCCTACAGTACACAGACATGTGATATGGTAGCCGGATATTCTTTCTGTTAACTGACAGACATTTCCTGGAAAATCTGACACACAGCTCAAATTCTAAATCATTATTACAAACTTACAGTTACACTAATTTGTTATGTTCTTGCTTAATAACTCATTTTTGTTTGTTTTTTACCTCAAAAAAGTTACAGATTACAGCTTCTCAACATACAAAAATTGCTTGATTATCTTTATTAACTATACTGCCTCCTTCACTCCCTCTGTTTCATTTGTTCTCTATCATTCATTTTCACCCTTTAAAAGGCATTAATTGCCAGTTCTGCTAACATTGAATTGTGGGAAATGGGGGCCCAAAGGGCTGTGCGTGTCTTCAGTGGCCTATTTGCCCTCAGGCTGATTGGTGCATGGTAAGTATGTTCCACTTTTTGTTCCTCTGCTGGTTCTGAGGATCAATTATGTTCTCTCTTCTGTACAATGTACAAAGGCCACTGGCTTTTCACAGCCGGTTCTAATAGAGAGCCACTGCTGTGGGTTAATGATGCCTGCACTGTAGAATAACTGTGAGAGCACTTCATTTATGTTACCACCTCAATCCATGTTGGTGACAATGTCCAAGTCTATAGTTTTTCCTTCCAAGTGTTTCAAAGCGACTGACAGTATAGCTTATTAGCTCTCAAGCAATATGACTGTAGCAAGCATTGTTGCATCTCTTACCGTAAAGAACCTTGTACTTGGGTTTCAGAGAAGAGCAGTGTGTTGTGTTAAAGGAGGGTGTTGGGTTTATAACAGGAAATTAAATAGGGCATAGCCTAATAGCTTCTTGATGCCTTGAGCTTCTGTTGACGTAGCTACTGTTCCATTCATTTCCGCTAATAAGAGAGCATTACGCTCAAGACACATCCAGAAACCTCCAGAAATGTTCTAATTAGCACTTTGCTGTAGCACTTTTGAGTCCTAATTAGCTGTTAGAACATCCAAACCCAACACATCTATGAAGCCCTATTAGCTTATTTAAATTTCTGGAAACTTCTGGTCCCCTCTAGAACTAAACTGTTAACACAACACACAACATATGTTGTGTGTTGATGCTGATCATTAAAATGAGATGTTGAGATACCCACCATGCTTCTTAACTAGTTTAACAAGCAAAGCTTCTGTTTGCAACCAAACAGATACAGGTTGGGCTGGTTACCTGTATTAGCATGGAAATTAATAATAATAAATAAAAAAACCTGCTTGAGGCAACTAGCAGCACCAAGAAAGCCGTAATGATTGACTAGTTTTAATGACTAAATGGACATG
Source organism: Yasuhikotakia modesta (assembly GCA_036877545.1). Taxonomy (NCBI): domain Eukaryota; kingdom Metazoa; phylum Chordata; class Actinopteri; order Cypriniformes; family Botiidae; genus Yasuhikotakia; species Yasuhikotakia modesta. Next base: position 25,038 of record JBAJNP010001229.1, read on the forward strand.
GTTGGAAGGTCATGTTCGCTTAGACCTAGTGAAGCACAAATTCAGAGAACATGACGACCACCTTTGATCTTTCAGCCAGTCATCAATATGGTTTCCATAACCTCACTTCCAATGGTGACAGCTCTCTGGTACAGTGCGGTGGTGGGAAAATTTATCGCTGAAAACTTGAAGTAAATGTCATGTTTTGTCATGCCATGCTGCTCATTCAGAAACAGTTCCTGGTAAAATGTTGCCGTCCTTTAATCCCAAGCTATTCTATGTCACATATGCATATCTCATCATTTCCAGATCACTGAGCCCATCCGAGTTATTAAGCTATTAAGTCATGTCGAGCAAACTGCCTACATGAGTCACAGCAAGCTTCATTTACTGTTGCACGGAACATCCAATCTTTCCTCCCACAGTCGTGTAATATCAAAGCTCAAGTGCTGTTTATAAAATAAGGCCAAACCGCTGTATGGTTTTTGCTATGTTGCTGAGTGCTGGTTTGGGGGTTTGCCCCTCCCACTTTTCAACACAGAGCAAAACAAAAACCTTAATTGTGTGTGAATGAACCACACAAGCCTGTTTAATACCTGATTCATTTTACGAATTCAGAACCAGATGGAAATAGTTGCAATTGTTATAATTACACCAAGACACGCATTTAGAACGTTAAGCCGTGTCACAGTCATTAGCCAGACTCATGTGTTAAGCAGAGATCAACGAACTAATGAATGATTCAGTGTGCAGAACAGCTCTCGCGCTAAAATTCATGAATTACTGTGCAAATGACTGGTGGAAAATGATACAGCGCAGTGAATATCTGCATGATTGTGCCGAGTTTTCATTGGAAGAGCTAGCACTAGTGCTTAAGCAATTACCTCAGTTTTTCAGTTCGGGTGCAGGCTGGGTTTTTAACGCATGGCAAATGCTTATTTCTGACTCTGAGCGTATCAGTACAGTTAACTGACAGATGTAGGCAGCTGAAGAATGAGGAGCACTGAGGAGACGCTAAAACGGAGAGCTATGAATTTGCTGTCAATCATGTCTCACCTGGTCCCATGGACAGATGATCCCCCCAAAGAACATGAAGAGGTAACCCATGGCAACCAGGCAGCCCCAGATGAGCAGGGAAAAGAGCCGGAGGAGCTTTTTGAAAACGGACTCAATGCACACAAGGATGAAGATGGTGAGGAAGATGGCCAGGGTCGTGGGCACAGTGATAATGAAGGCCATGTGGTCCTCCATGTCCTGTAACAACAAAAAAACGATTTGTGACTCATTAATTGATGCATTTACTATAGCTGAGGAGGTAGATACACATTTTTGCAGGATGGTACAGGACAAGTAGATAAGATGTATGCATTAAAGCAGCATATACATTAAAAATATTAACAGAATATTAAAATATTATGATTTCCTTTTAAAACCAAGAGGAACATTGTTTTGTTCAGAGTTTGATCATTCGAGGCTCAGGAAATGCTCTGTTATGTTTCTATATCAAAAAATTACTTCCTCTTAAATAAACACAAATGGGACACTAGGTGACACTGTAATTTGCTGTACAATGCTAAGAGATGAACGTGAATGGCATAGCTTAGATAATTTAGCTTTGAAGGAATTTTCTAAGAACTTCAAAATGAAAATGAGTTCTCATGAAAGACTTTGGGTTTAATTTTAAACATTGTTTAAATCTCTTTTAAAACCTAGAGAAGGATGAAGACTTTGTTTTCATTTCATCCCATTTCATCCTTCAGAGGATGAAAATCAGAAGAACTGAAGATTTGAGTAAAAGTCTTCATTTGCATTTACAATCGGTCAGTTAATCTGTTATTTTCATAATCTAATATATGTCTGTGCTTTGTTCATGCGTGCATTTCACAGGACTCCTGGCATCTTCACATTCTTTTACTGGAAACAACGGCTGCTATACGCCATCTTATTATCTCAGTTATTCTAGTCTCAATCCTTCAAGTCTGCTACTTTAATTACAGCCTTATGTGTCAGGCATGCACTCTCAACTCTGTGCTCATCTGTGGCCTATTCATAGCACCCACCATCAGGAATATAATTGATTGCAATATTAAAGAGATCTCATTTGTGGCTTTCCTCTTCTGTGGGAGGCCACACACAGACACGCTCTATGACAGAATAAACACTGTATACACAAACCTGTATAGACCTTTATATGTATATATACATATATGTATTAACACACACACACACACATATACACACACACACACACACACACACACACACACACACATATATATATATATATGTGTTATGTATATGTTTAATCACTTTAATTAAAATCTTGTGTTCTTTCAGTGTCTTTCAGGAATTAATAGAGTATCATTTACTAGTATTGTTTCAGCACTAGATTCAATAAAGGAAATATGTAAATCATTGACCTACCAACACAAATAAAGAATTAGCTTACTAACACAATTTGCAAAGCACAATTCTGCAAATTACAGGCTGGTTCTGAGTACTGGTTGTGGAGGATGGCATAAATGATCACGATTTGGCGTACCTTACTGGAACTACTAACTTGGAAGAATGTCAGTGAGTTAAGCACATTAGGTACCACACAGGAAGTGACACAATTGTCTGGTGAATTTGTCCACTTTGTTTAAAACAGTCACAACAGTGAAATTAGACTGGACGATAAAACAAATTATTACATTTAAATGACAACTTATTGATTATTGATTTATAAAGGCAACATTTGTTTTCATTTAGATCACTTTGAAACAATCAGTGAATAATCAAATATATATGATATTGGAAGACAGGAAGACAAATATATTAATTTTATGTTGACTGTAAACAGGTGCCAACAAGCATTTGTATGCCAATGTGACCTTTTCCAAAATCTCTTTTTACTTGTAACTCTTGTAAATATGACATCCAGAGTTAGAGTGTGAGTTAGGTTGTACTGTTTATAAGTAGTTGTGTATTAAAACAATAGATGTCTATGGAATGTCCCCATTTAGATAGATGGGTGTGACTGTGAGTGTGTGTTTGTGTGGAGGGAGGGACTCAGGCTAGACTTACGGTCACAGCACTGAAGTATGAGTCTGCAGAGATAGATATGGCTGCTGCAGGAATGAACAGCCAGAAGACAGGATTTTAATAACTACCTATTTAAGCTGGTTTCATTGCAAATGGCATATGTCACGTTTCTTTATTGGGGGTTGAATTGAGCAAAGATGGCCTCTATCTGTCACCATTCAAATTAAAGGTTGCAATTCTGCAATTTATTAAAAGAAATATATTGGGTGGATTTTATTTTAACTTCAAAAGAAAAATTGTCAGTATTTATGCATCACTCTTTGTTCCTAGTTCAATGTCTCTGGATCCATATGATAGATTTATGTAGAACAGACTAAAATAAAAAACTCTTTTTAACCTCTCTGAAGTCTTAGTGGTTGTTACCTTTTATGTACCACAGATGAATACAATTATATATAAGGTTAAAACGACACTAGTTCATATTTACATTTTGGGGTGTACTGTTCCTTTAAATTGTTTATTTGAGGTGTGCTGGGGGACGTGTGTAATATGGTGAGACATCTTTGGTTCAGATGGCTGTACGTGTGTGTTTTGTGAATGATGAGAGAGAGAGAGAGAGCCAAAGTAATGTAATGCCTGTAACACTGTATGAGTCACCAGCCATTAGAGAGACACCCCGGGGAGTACTACAAATTCAAGGAAACACTGGCACACAGATTGAATCTCACAGAACCCTTGGGGAACACACCGTCTCAAACCCAGGCAGATAAGCGCACACATCTTCTTAACTTTCCAAGCATTAAAATTCAATTTTTGAGTTGCTTGCTGTGCAAAAGTTACCCACTCTGAAGTTGCTGTGATATTTTTGTCCCTAGATATACCTCAGATCCCTCCTGTGATGTGCAGTAATGGATTTTTTCACCAGTATTCATGCTCATAAGTTTGATAACCAGTTATAGTACGTCCATCTTCACAACATATAATGAGTCTGGTCTGATGTTGTAACTATCTGTAACTATTTTACAGGAATAAATATGACAGTTTCATGATGGTGTGAAAGCTTATTGTGGAAAACATATGAAAACATTAATACAAATTTACAGCATCATAAAATGTTATGAAATGTTATGCGTAAAGTTTTGAGCAAGTCACATGACAAAAGCCAGCACTTAGGAAAAGGAGTTTGTTTGTACCACTAAACCTGTATAGAGTCAATGGTAATAGTGATGTTTGCCTTAGCAGCTTGTTCCTGTAGTTCAACCCATCTCCTCCACCCTGCTTTTAACACTCTGTCATCCCTCACAGCATGAATCAGACTTGGCTTGTATCAGTCTCTTTTCTACGCTATCAGGGGCCAGAGCACATACAGCGAGTTGATTGTACATTTGAGCCAATTTAAGACCATTTAAGTCCATTATGAAGGAGTCACAATGGCAGAGAGCTACACACATGGGTGTTTCTTTGTTACAGCTGTATCCCTTCCACAGCCACTTCCTGTGAGTTTGTCTGGGCATCTCAGTTTGATTTAGAGGTGGCTAGTGTTTGTAACTGTGTTTTCTATGCTTCTACTGTAGAATTGCTGACGTGACAAGAAACATGCCACTCATTGTCAGCAGAATCAAAATGACACCCTGCCTACAAACTCATGTATTTTTACCTGTCAAAAACAGCATCACACTTTCTATTATTTCACACGTCACAACAAACATAAACAACAAACGTTGTTCCTGTAGCTCAACTGGTAGAGCATTGTGTTAGAACCCCAATGTTGTGGGTTCAATCTCAGGGAACACAAGTACTGATAAAAATGTATACATTGAATTTATTGTAAGTTATTTTGGATAAGTGTCTGAAAAATAGAATGACAAAAATTAAGGTTGCACACTTTCAGTTATTAGGCATGCATGTAATTTCACAGCTGTAATTAGGAACCTGTAATCTTCTTACTGCTATTGATAGGCATTATATTATTATTCTATAGCGTTGACTATTAATATAATTCCTTAACAAACATTTAATGCAGTTTGCTCTTCAGTTCCGCATACATACAATACTTCAACTTCCAGTGGCCTTAAAGTGATACTAATGCCATATTTTAAAAATATGACCGCTGCATTATTGCCTTATATAATTAAATATGAAGTCAAAGGGCACAAATGCTACTGATCTATTAATGTGATGAACTACACCTGCTGTGACAAATTTAAAATTACATTTTTTACTTTCTTTATAAATAACCTAAACTTCACAGGTCTAGCATTATCTGTTTGAAGATGCCACTAATGCATGGCACTCATATTGCCTTATATCTCCTCATATGTATATACATCCTGCAAAATGTGCAGTGGCAGCTCAAAGCATTCCTGTAGCTCAACTGGTAGAGCACTGCATTAGCAGTGCAAAGGTTGTGGGTTTGATCCCAGGGATTACAAGTACTAATAAAAATGTATACCTTGAATTCACTGTTTTGGATAAAAGCCGAATGAATAAATGTAAATATGTCTGTATATGTTTAGGGCCACTGTACATGAGAGTTTTAAGTAAATCCTTGGATTTTATCTACGTTAAAAATAAACGATATATAGATGTTAAAAACCACTAATAAAGTCATTACCTAGAAAAACCTTTATAATCTTTGAAAAAAACTAAAGCTAAAAAACACATGTAAGGGTGGTTTCGGTGAAGTAACTTGAGCTGTAGAAATGTTAAAACAGTCAGATGGTATAAAACAGTATTTTCTCTCAATTTCCACACTTCTGCTACTTATACCAACAAAAATAAGCGCAGCTAAAATAGCTTAATGTGGGAGAGCGTTGCTATAATAATTATATTGTATTGCACTAGGTAGCTTTTAATAGTTAACAAAGAATCATAACTAGTTGGTACATAGTTTATATGTAACCAATGCCAGACCCCCACATACAATACAAACAGCTAAACTGTGGGCTCAGGAATGCAAAATGTCACAACACAGCAATAAATTCAATGTAATATTCAACTCTGCAAATTGACAGACTGTTAGATATTATAAGGACTTAGGTGTTTGTTTGGATTGCAATATAAAGGTCTGAGGGCAATCAGTGCACAATAAAAAATATAAATTGTGTGCTATTTATACGCTAATGTTGCAGTTTAACACCGTACGTTTTCAATTAACTCTCAAGCTAACTCAGTCAAGCAAAAGCTTAGATACATTTTTAAAGATGCCATGAAGTGTGTCAATGAGTGCCTGCCTCTCTTTGCTTAACTGAATTCAATAAGGAGAGTGCGAGTGAATATTAATGATTGCATGAGCCGTGATGCTCAGCTCAATGTGGGACTATCTTCTCCATAACTCACCTAACAGACCAACCGGCATGTTCTCTTCCAATAACACGCTGAGCAAACCATCCCAGGGCTTCCAAACTAAAGTCTTTGTATGTGCTGAGGGGAAAATGGATTGTTGATCAGGAATGTGTGTGTGTTTGATAATGTAATTAAAGCTCTGGTGAAGATGTAGGTTTGTGGCTCTCAGCCAAATAGTCTGTTCCAAGATTTGGCTCTCAGTGTAATTTGAAAACAGTAGAACTGTTAGGGCAGTGCAGTCATTAAAAATCCAACCTTCTTGTAAATGGCCTAAAGTCTGGCTAAGAGAAAGATGTGTCCACTTTTCTCTTACCATCGCTGATAAATGTATATAACAGTACACCACCTGGACCAACCCAAGGTTTAATACAGAAGGAAAAGTGTGTGATTGGGTAACACTCTTTTGTTCTGTCAGTCAATGTTTTTTAGGGCAAACCAAAAGTTTTACTGTTGTTAGTACGAATTCATAATTAGCGGTGATTACAAATACAGCTTGTTGCAAGCTGTGCCATTATTTCCCTAAATGATCCATTTCACCTGACTGATCATGAAATTGCTGGATAGCAACACCGTAGCGTTGTGGTGACAAACATTGCTTGCAAGCAGCTTTTAAATTTCTTCAGAATTTTAGGTTAGCATCCAAACTTACCTCGCCTAGCCAGAAAATGTAGAATAATTAGTTTTTGACGTTCTCATGAAATTTAACCTAAATGAAATTCAGTATAAATGAGGTATTTAAACTGTGTACAATGACCATGTCCTACACATCATCAGACCTTATGTTTTCCTTCCCTTAGAAAAAGATAAAAACAGATGTTACTGCATTATTGCTTGTGCTGCACCTGAATGATGTGATTTTCCAATCATGTGAACTTTTGTTCTTGTTTTTAAAGTGTTATCTTGGGATTCCACCAGCAGCTCATCAATCTTTAATCCCTCAGGACAGCGGAGCACAACACACCCGTTACAAAGATTTGCTGTGAAAAAACAAGATAAGCATTCGAAGAGAAGACAGCAGGACTTCCTGTCTGGGCCGAGAAGGGCCGAAGTTAAACTGAAAAAAAAGCAGAACAGACGACAAATCGATGATAAAGCACAAGTTTGTGTTTTGTGACATTTTTGACCCCATTAGCCACATGGTGCAAACCAGGCTGCCGTTCGCAAGATAAGAGTCTCAACTTAACAAAACAACATGCCCACACATACAGGTAGACACACACACAGAGGTGTTTCATACAGAGGTTTAAAGAAAAAGTTTTCTATTCATTTTTCTATATTTATTCTTTCTTCTATATTCCTATGCAACCTTCTGTAAAATTTTAAATGGTTTAAAATCTTGAAATGTTGGTCAGTCATATCAGTAGCACAATAAATTAATTTTACACAGAGTGGTTTATTTTGTGAGGTTGCTGACATGTTGATAAACTGAATATTATTAGTTATGTGTCTGTGACCCTTAAAATCTTTGCTTGACTGTTTGACTTTGAATAGCTACTAAAGTAGCATTTGAAAAATACTTTATATAATATTGGCCATAAATAAAAAATTACTGTTTGTATCTTTAAGCACACTCACAGTTCAAGTGTGCTAACAGCAATAATCTACAATCCTCATTACACATAAACACAGACAACTGAGCATCTGGTGAGAGAGAGAGAGTGAGCGAGAGAGTAAGAGTGAAACAGCGGGTGTAAATGAGGAAGGTTGCAGAAGTGCAGCTCTGACAAACAGTTCTCTCGCCACAGAGCTTCACACAATCTGCCACACAGAGAAAAAGAGACACACACAGAAAGAGCTGCAGTCTGCACAAGAGTAAGACACTCTCTCACTGACATTCCTCTTTCTTACCAAAACCACAAACTGTGTGAGAGAGAGGAACAGTGGAAACCAAACAAAAATACCTGAGAAAGACTTGAGGTGGATTGTAGGTGTGTTCTGATAGGCTAGCAGACGGTAAGTACAAAAATACAGTGAGGAAAAATAATACATTTTAACAAAGCAAAATAAATAAGCTTATTGATTTTTAGAAACAATGAGAAAATTATTATATGGGCGTTTGTTGTTGACATCAACTGTGCATGAATTGACAAACTGTGAGGTGTTGTGCTGCAACTCTTTGTAGAGGCTAGTCAAACCAGACTGATGCCAACACAGGCAGTTTGTGTGACACGCTCTCATCCTTGAAAACCATGAGTAAAACTGAGTGAAACATGATCCAGGCACAACTTTCCTCACAACACCGAGGTTCATGCCAACCGCAGTGCGTACCGTGCAGTTACTAACCATTGAAATTCATAAACATTCATTATGGTTCTGGTCTGGGTCAACACTGAAAAATACGAGGTCCTGGAGCAAAACCAGTGGAGCTTCAAGAGAGCAATACATGCAACAAGAGAAGCCAAACACTGGTTCAATGCCAGGAAGAGAAGCACAGAAAAGTACAAAAACAGTAGGCGGATCATAAAAGCAGACTCTCACCAGTCCAGAGGCAAAGAACACAGCGAGCAGAGCCAGGCAAGCTCCCATGACGATAAGGAGCAGGAACACAATGAGAGGATGCTGCTGGCTCATACGGTAGTATGACTCGTACACCCAGTCTGGAGACTTCAGCCCGCCGGGTGACACCACCATGTCCTCGGGACCCTCCAGCAGATAAGCTCTCTGCGGGTGGAACATGAGTTCAGAGCGGACCCCAGCACTGTCCGCCGAGCCTTCGTCTTCCTCCTCTTCCTCCTGCTCGGGTCTTTCTGGCTCGTCCTCTTCTGAGAGAGTGCTCAGCTGTGGCGGATGGGACAGAGGTGTCCCGCGCCAGGGCAGGAGGGAGAGCGCCGCCGCACGCAGCATTCTCCAGCCAACATGTTGAGCTGAGCAGCGGAGAGTGACTGAGCCACGCGCGAGTGAGCGTGAGAGAGGAGGAGGAGAGAGAGAGAGAAAGAACACGAGGGTTTGTTTGAAAATGAGAGAGAAAGGGGGAGAGAGAGACAGAGTAATAATGACTTGTGAAGTGTGTCAGGGAGAGAGAGAGATAGAGAGAGAGAGGAAAAGAAAGTCTTTGAAAGAATGTGAAGGGAAGAGGAGAGGAAAGGGAGTGGTGGCTTTGACTAAAACAAGCAGTCATCATAATATGTGCTGTACCATAAAGCCTGATTTCTTAAAGACGTTCTTTCATTGCTTAGCAGACACAATTAGGTATGTTGTTATTAAAAAAAACGTGCATAGATTTTGCATGTGAAATTATGATTACAGACTGTTATTATGGTGAGTCTGAGAACATAACTGAAAGGTAAATTGTGTCAGATTTCTGTCAGTTTTCTCAACAGACAATCTGAAACGTTTCACAGCCCCATTTGCTCTCTTTACCCTCTTGTTTTGACAAAACAAATGTTTAGGAGATCACAGGATTTTTATTTAGTTTCCTGTGAGGAGTGATATTTACAATAAGCACAATAAAGAACAAGACTAAACCAAAAAGATGACAGAATAGTTTAAAAGACTGTAGAACAATAGGAAACAGGAAACATGAAACAACACTTCCTTTGGGAAATATGTAGACTTGATTTCACCAAGCAGGATATTTTCCTGTTGGTACTGGAAGAAAATTCCCACAAACCAATCAGATATTAGGGTTAAGTTTAGGCTTAGAGTCAGGTTTAAGCATGAGACAAACAATTTTCCCACCAGCTTTTATGACTTTCTGATGGAATTCCATATATTAGAACTACACTTGTTTGATAATAAGGTTAATCTAGGAACATAATGCACTACTGTAAATCACAGTCAACAACTGTCATCCCCATTACCTGTGTGTCTCTCTGAATATTCTCTTTTAACACAAAGTAACAGTTGTGTATTCCAGCAGCTCTTTGAAGCTGCAGGGAGTGAATATGATTAAACTCTTGAGAGGTAATTAGACAATAAAGTGTCCGTTTCGGTTGAGTCAGCAGCCGTGGCCATCAAGAGGTTTGTGAAGAAAAAAACTCACAGTTCTTTTTTGTCACCTCTGTCGCTGCCACACTACCTACAGAGAGAATCACAGCATTGAAATGACTGAACAGGATCCTACTTTCATTAATAAACACAGAAAATCAAGTCTATGTGCAGAAAAAGACCTTTTGCAACTGTGGTAATGTAGGATTGTATTCGATGTAAGATGGTTATTTAGATTTATGTTTTTGGCAGATGCATTTATCCAAAGCAACCTACAGTGAATTTAATGTATACTTTGTTTTATTAGTTCTTGTGTGCCCTGGGATTGAATCCACAACCTTTGTGCTGCTGATGCAACGCTCTACCAGTTGAGCTTACACACAAACCCATCTTTGCGAATTTCATTCATATTTGTAATTTTCAATGCTACTTTATCATCAAACAGAGAGAGGGAGTGTGTGAGAGAAACCAGACGTGTTTCTGTATGAAGCTCAGACCTGAAAAATGTCAGCGTGTTGTTGCCAACCACACAGAACCTGAGGAAGAAAACACTGCAGATTGGATTTGACAGGTAAACAGGTTTAACTATATGTCACCCAAACTTAAAGAAATAATTCACCTAAAGATTTACCCACCTACATAAGATTGGATAAGCCAATTACACACACGCTTCCTTTATCTGTGGAACACAACAGATTATTTTTGAAAAATATTGGAGCTGTTCTCTATACAATGAAATTAAAAAGAGGATCATAACTTCAGTTCCACTAAATGATTGGAAACAGCTGTGATGTTCTACATTTAGCCCTGTAAGGAACACACAACTAGTGATTATTGCTAGCTATTATTATTACCTATTGTTGTAATATTGACATCATGACACAAGACATTTAACCTCAGGATAGTCCCACTTAAATGCATCTATTTAATGGCTGTCTAACATTTGCTCTAAAACACACTGTTGTTGTCTTATCTGCTTGCGTTGATCTTCAACACAGGTTCAACTTCAAAGAAGAACTAAAGCTTGGAGATGAAATGGCCACTTATAATATTGTTGATAATATTTTAAAAGGCTTCAACACCTTGTGCCCAGAGGCTTTTGTTCAGATGATGAAATAAAGGGAGCGTGCCCAGCAGAGCACATTTCGAAATAAGTACAAAGGGTCCTTGTTAGGCGTCCATGCATTAAAGCAGAGTTTGTCTAATGGCTGTGCGAGACTGTGGCACTCTGTGCTGAATTTTGACTCCACTGAGTCTGTGCAGTGAAATGGGCTGGTAAACTCATTAGCTGTGCACATCAGAAGTGCTCCACAACCACAACTGCACAGACACAAACACTCCTTGAAATGAATGGACAAGTCAACAGATCTAACCTAAAGCATGACCTTCTTCTGGTGGTACAAACAAATACTAATTTAAGTGCTTGAGGCATTGTCAGTAATCTTCTAGGCTTTTGTAATAGAAGTGACATCTCACTGCTTCTCAGAACTCTTTGTTGCCCTGTTGTGTGGTATTATCATAAATCTGCTTTGATTGGAGAACTGTAGACTTTGATCACATTATCGTCTGACAAGGATTCCATCCACGAGATTGAACAAATACCTCAAAGAGATGGTTTTCCTCAAAACTAAATCAATTTACTCCCATATCCTTGTAAACCAATCAAACCTTCTTCTGCAAAACATCAAATTTTATGTTTTGAAGAATCTTTTCACAGTTTTTTTCAATACAACAACAGTTCATGATGACCACACTTTTAATCTTCAAAAAACACAAAAAACTGGCACAAAAAATAAATCAGATTTCTGTCTCTTGTTTTAAAGTCTTTTGTTACATCACAATAGCTAAGAGATAACCTTCACTGTACTGTTGTGAATAAATTGTTTCATTAGTAAGTTTAACTTTAATATAATTGTTCAGTCAGATTTGTGTACCATATTGTACATTAAAAAAGTGGTCCTTTACTGATCTGTTTTTTAGATTCAGCTCATTGTGTCAGTTATGTGGTCACAGCAGTTCTCAGGTTAATATATCACTGGAAGGAAGTGTATAGTCAATAGTGACTATCAGTCAATAGTGACTTTAATTTTCAATCTATTCCTCACACAAAGCTTATATATAACCAGAAGATTAATTAACAACAATTTTTTTTAAGCTTAATGGTTACTGTTTTTCAATGGTTACTCTTTTTCACTAAACGTTACACTGTGGTCACTTATGAACTTTTGAATGTATGGAAAAATAAATGTTTGAAAATTCTTACAGGAAAAATATAACAGCAAATATATAGTAAATAGTTTTGGGGTTAACGGAAGGGTATAAATAATTTTGTGAAGCACCGATTTATCTCTGACAGGCTTGAACATCTATCTTCTAATGTTCTTAACACTTCATTCCCTGCTTGAATCTTCCATCTCTGCAATAATCTGTCTAAAGAGCCTCTTATCTTCAAGGACAGATGGCTGGCACCTCAGGAAACTCAAACCAGAATCTGCCTGTAATCTCATACCAAAACATTACTAGTCATTACTAGTCACCGCACGCAGCGTCCTCTCGATATGGACCGAAACTCCTCATGAAAGCTTAAAGGTCAATGAAGCCAGACATCTTTTTGGATCCATACAAATGACAACTACAGGTCAAGAGGCTGAATCTTAGCTAAAAAGCAGCCAAGATGAGAAACTCCTTTACAGTTTTAAACAGGCTAATGTTGAGGCTGAGATTGCTCCTCAAGGTGAGAGAGACTGAGAGACAATCTGAGCTTTCGATTGTTGGGCTTGGGACGTCACAGAAGAGGTGTCTCCAATCTTCTCAACAAAATGGCAAAAATAGATTTTGAGCAGGCAAATAAGAGAAAAGGAGGTGGAGAAAGAGAGAGGGGGGAGGGATGAAAGAGAAATAAATTTAAAATGGAGTTAATTGGGTAGGTGGTTGGAAATTGAGCAGCAAGAATAGTGCCAACATTATGTTTAGATCTCATTTTGTTTGTCATACACACCTTCAATAATCTGGTCATTCCCCAGTGTGTGTTTTCATCCACTTGTACTGTAAATATGAAGCGATGCATAACATCTGCAGAAAAGGGGCTGGGGGTGGGTGGGTGCATGACAGAATGAGAGCATGACAATAAGAAATTCTTTCAGTGTGTGTGTGTGTGTGTGTGTGTGTGTGTGTGTGTGTGTGTGCGCACACAAATATATTTACCTTCTAGAATATTGTATGCATACAAACGCACAAATAAACCTCCGGTTTAGTCACTCACAGATCACAGGTTTACAGGTTAACTTTTCAAACATGAAGTAGTTGATTCATGAACTAGTTTTACATCTGACTAACCGTGCTGTATAAATAAGCCTGACTGTATGCCTGAGCATATCTGCTTTAGAATGTGGCCAGAATAATTCTCCACTTAATTTGTACTCCTAATTTCCCTTTATTTTTTCATGTAGCATGTTTCTGGTAATTGGGTAATTGGGAACCTGAGTTATGCGCCTGTGTTTTTGTTTCTAAATGAACTCGACTCTAAATCAAAGTGCGGAAGAAACCTAGGTAGAAATTCCTGCCAAACTAATCAATCATTATAGTTAGCGGCCTGCATGTGAAACTAAAGCCCTAAGATATGGGCCTCCATGGTAACAAGCTGGAGATAATTCTTTCCAGAAAGAGCAAAGAAACAACTTTACGATATCTCCTGTGAGAAACTTATTTGTTCTTGTCTTATCGTGTTCACAGTGGTGGGTAACACAGAAGAATTAATTGGATTCCTCTAGGCTAGTTTCTTGATTCCTTCCACCCCTTATGTCACAGATACTCATTAACAAACGTGTCACATATCTGGTTAGGAGGTGGTTTTGCTAAACATATAATTAGCATATCAACGTTGTGTCATCGGTTAATTGAGAGTTCTTTGTTCTGTTCCCTGAAGGCTCAAATATCGCAATTAGACATCATAGAATCACTCACAGATTTTTCAAAGACTTATCTATGTAAACCTGCATTGATAAATAAGACCTTTCCAATATATCCTTGAAAGACTAGCTGCTGATTTTAATTCTCTTTATCATTGTCTTGTTCATTAAGGAAAGTCTATTGTCTATATGAAAAATGAATTACAAGATACATAAGAATATTAAGTTAAATCAGATCCATCTTTCCAACAAAAAAGAAAACTGTTCTCTTTTCACAAGAATCTAGTTCAACCACATAACATAATCACTGTTCACAAATAGTCACAATGGCAGCCATTTTAATGAAGTTATATAAATTGTTTCCTAGCAGCAACTTCACTTTGCTGTAAAAATAAAGCATTTTAACTTTCAGACTAATGTTACAGAACCTTGAAGATTTGTAAGCGTAAGTGACAATGGATCAACTCAGTTCCATTTATTCACTTCCAAACTTTATTCACAATTAGGACTTCCATTTAACATCTTAGATGACGGAATGATGTCGTTTCTGATGAATGCATATGATTTATGCCATCTGGAGGTTGTGGTTGAGTTAGTGGCACTGTTGAGCTAGTTACCTAGCTCAACCTACCTCTGGAGATCTAGTTAGCTAGATCTCCAGAGGGGGTCTGTACTGGAAATCTGAGGTTTATTATATTTTCCAGAAAGTGGGCTATTTACAGTTTATATGTATAAAACTGTCTGGTAAAGTATGATGGTGAATCTGTTTTTAAATAAACTGCTTTGCGAAAGGAGGCTGAATCTATCTGTAGAAATAACATCCTTTCAGAAATCTTCCAAATATCCCTCCAAAAATAGCATCACATATTTTATGCCTCAGCAATCTCGGTTTCACAGGGGTTCATTACTGTTGGAGCCGCTTGGAGGTATTTCAGAGAAGTCTGAGATTCTCTCAGTTTCCTCCATCTCATCCCTATCAGCCCAAGTCCAGTATCTTAATCCTGAGCATTTGACATCATTATCTTTTTGAACCTTCTCCAAACATCATCTATGAGGGGAAGCAATGATTCTTATCAATACACACTTCAGTCACTTTCCTCTTAGCCTCTCCCTTCCTTTTTCTGCCGCACACTATAAACTTCAGGCTGTTTCCTGAAAACAAATAACATGGTAAACTGTTACCCATAGCAACCATTACATACATGTTGTGGCAATGCAACAGTATTTAAAAAATACCAATTACATAAGTAAATGCCAAAAAGCTGTAATCTATAATGTTTATATTCAGTGAACCCATGTAAATATTATGGTACTTTATACTAGTAAAGGTAATATGTGACCTTTTCTGCAGAGTAGCACATATTTTTAATTTAAGATTAGCTGAAACAACAACATTTTTAAAATCCTGTCAGATAATGATATTCTGGTTGCACTTCACACAAACACATAAGGAGAATCTTAACTCACTTCTCTAAAATCTTAAACCCAGTATGTTCATACTGGGATACATGTTCATATTTAAATCATCCCACATCACACACTACAATTATTATTATTAAGATTATCATGCCAGAAGGAACACGCCATGTGATCCCACAGGAAAGCGAATGTAAACAAGCTATAGATTGTGATGCAAAAATGATTATTATTATTATTGTGTACAGGTAAAGCAGGCTGTAAAAACACTTGTAAATCATCTTAGGTCTGTCACTCACCTCTATCTTTCATTATGTCTTTCGTTATTTTTATTATATTATTGTAAAAGCACTGATGCAATCATCTCAAATACTAAACATGCATGATATGATTGGACCAAACCTAATATTTTGGGAGGTGTAAGATTTGATCATTGACACACTTCACATTACCAGATAATCTGGACCGAATATCAAACCTGGTCCAGGTCCTGGACCCAATTTTTTTAAGATTCTCTGGGTGAAATGAGGCTGAGAATTCTGTAGTTTGAACCCAGCTTTAGTTACAGTAAATGTAAACTATGTTATTGTTGTACAAACTTGTAACCATGGTAAATGTTGCTAAAGGCACTTACAGGTTTTTGTCACTCGGATGGCTGTTAATGTCTGTGTCATCAATCACTGTCGAAGGCTTGCCTGGAGATCAGCCTTCATTTCACATCCACTCTTCAGTGTACTTTGATAGATGCAAGTGTATCCTTTTCATTCTCCACCTCACCCACAATCCTTGGCACAAACTTTTCTGACGTAGCAATGCAGACTAGACAGTCTAATTGTACTGTTATGCTTAGGAGTACTGTAGTCTATGCAGTTTTATAGAAAAATGCATATAGTATAAGTATATAGTAACCATGTTTTTGGTGAATTGATTACCATTTGTAAAGCCATATTTAAACTACAAACACCATGGTTAAACCGCGGTTGCTGTATCAAAAACACGGTTAACTATACTAACCATGTTTTTTTTGTTGTGAACGGTTGTAAAACCATGGTTGACTTTTTTAGTCATGTATTAAATGTTGAATTAAGACTTTCTAATGAGAAGGTTGTTTGAAAAGTCTCACATTTTTGGAGAAAGTTTAACTCACCGTCCTTTTTATTCTTCATGTTTGTAAGTGCTTGTAGATATTGTAAAAAAATCACTAGCTCCAGTAACCACTTATCAGCATGGCCCACATTTAAATGGTTTTATTTGATCCTATTGAAAAATAAACCATGTAGAAAACATGCATAATGAATCCATAGAAAAACAGAGTTGCAACATGCTTTCATCTCCAGCCACGCGGTCATGTGGTTCGTGCAACTCTCAATAACCACATACAGCTTCAGGCTGTCAATCAGTTTGAATAAGTTTAAGCTGAATAGACAACAGTTTCACTATATTTGCAGTAATTTATTATTAGCACAGTATGACCTTAAAGTAACATTTTGTTTTGAGGAGAGATAAACATGTTCATCTGGAGTGATCTTAAAATCAGATTTATTGCTACTTTACATATTTGTAATAAAAAGATTTAGCAAATCCTCTAATTGTAACAAACATAACAGATATATGATGTAGTAAAATAAAGAAAGATTTATTTAAAAAAAACTATATATGTAGTTTGAGATTTTTGTTGTGTCATTTTTCATACAGCTATACATTTAACACACAAGTACTAAAACGTGACCAAACTAGATTTTCTAATAGTGATTTGATGAAAATATACTCAAACAGAAAACTAAACATAAAGAACAGAATAAGTATTAGGGAGTGGCGACGTCTAATGAGCCAATAACGCTCCACTACCGCCACCTATTGGTTATAAATTTCTTGTCGTGTTGTGGTCCTAATGTTATTTTACGATACTCACATAAGCATACAGTGGAGGACCAGAACAAATTATTGTAAATATTATTCAACGATAGTATTATTACTATATTTATGCTAGTTATCTGTGTTGTTGTTAAATTGTAAATTGAGGAATATATATATATATATATAGTATACACCTGGTGTTATATATATAGTATACAATGTTATATGTTATATATATAGTATACAACTACAGTTATATACATATAATATACATACATATATATATATATATATATATATATATGTATGTATATGTATATATATATATAACTGTGCATGTGACAAACAGAATCTTGTATCTTGTAATTAATGTAGATACTTAATCAATTACAGTTTTTTAGTGTTTGATTTCAAATACAAGGGAAGGGAAGTTCAACTATAAACACAACGATGTCAGAGGTACACATAAAACATGTAGTATAGATCTATAAATACATTACAAAGATTATAAATAAAATGTTTCAGAGCTCTGAAGTTACCTGATCCGAGACCTTATAAAAAATTGTAAATAAAATTAGGCATGAAACATAACAAAAAACAACGACTAAAAACTTAAGATCGACAACTCCTAGTTACATCTGATGGGACATAAAGTGTTTTAATTCCATAGAGGCTATATTTTTAATATAGTTTTGAAACATTGATACAAATTGACCATCGTGGAGGGGAATGTAACGTATTGATCAAATGAGTGTGTTGTTCTAATATATGCTTCACGTCTTTAATCATTGTTATCTTCATTTCTAGTGTTACGTTGTCTTTCAAAAAAATGGCCTGTAGCACGTCCTGCTGCCGCTCCCACAAATGCACCGACTAACGCTCCTATTACTGCGGCCTTTCCCGATCTTAGTGCAACTTGTGCCGATATTCCTAACCCTACCGCTCCCACTGCTCCAAATACTCCAGCTACTGTTTCAAACACTCCTGCTCCTCCTACCCCTGCTGCTACTACGTCTCCTCCTGATGTCTTTCCAACACAGGAGTTTCTTTTGAGGAGTTCTTTTTGCGCCTCCTCGTAGTCGTGTTCAGTGTACCTGTCGTATCCGTTCTTCATCCTCAGCGACTCGATCTGCTTTAGAAGTTCTGTGACCTGATATCGGTCTGTCGTTTTGTTATTAAAAACATGATATCTGCCTGAACACTGATCAACTACTAAACTCAGTTCCGGGTATCTACTCAAATATTTCTTCATGGGCTCATGTAATTCATCTCCATGTGTGAAGAGCACTATTGCGTGTTTTGAGACCTTTGCTCCAAAATTCTCTTGGATCCATTTTACAGTGTTCTGCCCCTCTTCAGTGTATTTATCACCCAATTTAACCACCAGTAGAAACACATCAAGACCATCATTTGTACAATCAAATATCTGCTCTATTTTTTTCTTTAAATCTTCTGTAGCTGCTTTCTTCACTGATGTGTCAGACAATCCGACGGTGTCAATCACAGTGATTCTTTGTCCATTTAATTCTGTATATGCAGGCTGACAGATCCTGGTCACAGACCAATGAGAAAGACCTTCAAAAAATAAGCTTTCACCCAGTATAGTGTTTCCTGTTGCGCTCTTCCCTGCGCCAGTGTTACCCAACATCACCATCACTACTGCTGTGAATAAATGAACATTGATAAATGGATGATGGATAGATGGATGGATAAACAGACAGATTTAATACTGACCTTGAGAATGTTTTTCCATGCTGCTACTTGTCCCCTTGCTTGTTAAATGATTTCTACATATATATGTAATACCAATTTTTTGCTGAGTTAGGAGGGGCGGGCCTGATGTCACCTCAGGTATTCCAGCGGTGAGGTCTGTAGAAGCATTGGGAGAATTTCTAAATCAGTAGAAGTTTAAGGCTAGAAATGCACGTGTTCAACTAAACCAGTTTCTAAAGTGAAACTATCTCTGTTGTGAACAAATAAGAGTTATATGACTAAATATACCGGGTGTGACTGAATTCCCCTTTTTCTTAGAAAGGCGATTAACCCAGTTTTCAGTTTCACTTGATGTTCACCTGTGTCTATTGTTAAATAGATGTAATTTGTTAAGTCAGTTTCATTTTCCTTGGGTCACTTTACTAATTGTTAATAGCTGGTTATGTTTGAAAGCGAAAGTGTTCATGTTTTTTTCAGATATGGAACCCATTTCTGAAATGTGACCTCTGCATTTAACCCATCCTGGTGAGGAGTGAACACACACACACATAGCGCAACTTTGTGGTCAGCTGTGAAATTGTACACAGGTGTCTTGTTGTAAAAGACCCTTCAGTTTTATTGTACATCTTTAAATGTATTGTATTCTTCACCAAATATGTTTGTTCTTCCATCCTCCTCTATAGTATTTTTTACCATGTCACCAGTAAAGGAACATTTGTATGTTTTGTAATTCATACAAAAAAATGAAGTGTCTGTTTTAACAATATGTAACACTGGGAATCAAACATGGTTTATGTGCCGCTAACATACTGCTCTAAAACCAATTAAGCTACAGGAAACCATCACTATCATTGCTAGCAATATTGCTTTTATACAAAATACACTTACTTGACGTTTACCGCAGGTTGTTGCTTGAACTATCCACCAGCCTATGGAGTAAATAGCAAAGAGTCGCTTCTACATTCTTCTAGGTGTTACTAATAAAGTAAAAACACCCACAAAGCAAACACACCCATTGTTTTGTCTTATCAAGAATGAAAGCATTTTGTTTTTGAAACATATCTAGTTCACTAGAGTGAGGAAACATTTTACTAGCTCAACACAGCAATATCACATTATTTAAAGCTACAATCTGTAACTTTTTGGCCAAAAATAATCATTTATTGAGTACATAAATGACCTATCAAATTAAACATGCAAGCATGTCCTCTTGTGATACAATCAACAGTCTTGGATCTCCAATTAGTGCTGAGCTTGTGAGACAGGATATAGTGTCTTAGTTTTTACCACAAGAACTACTTTTCAAAAACAAGTGACAGCATGCATGTTTTAAGATGTTTATTTAAAAAATAATATACAAAAAAATTTACATAAAAATATTGAAGGAAAACAAAAACCACTTCTCCTTCTGACTTCTTGAATGCTGGGCGGCCACATTGAGGGCTTTGTGTGTAAGGACTGACAAGTTAAGGAGTGTTTGGCCACTGCGACATACCAGCCGCCAGCAAAAGTGAGTTACATTTAAAATCAGTCATTGATGTTCAATGCGGAGCGTCACGCTGTATCTAGGAGTACATCACCAAAAGGTTTAACCATTACAGAGTGATAAACTTCCAATTTTCCAACACACCTCCATAGATTTACACATGAAAAAGAGGCTATTCAATTGGGCAAATCATCAATAATTACACACAGAGTTCTTACCAGTTGGATCAAAGGGAAATGGAGGGGTTGTCTCAATGTCCGACCTCGCATTGCAAAAGATGCTGGTTCTATCTAAAAGCAGAAACTGCCATTAGAATTACATTTGCCCTGTTGCGTTAATAGGCAGACGAGAGTTACAAGAACAACCCTGTAGCTCAGATTAGTTCTCAGCAGTCTCCGTTTCAGGTATATAAATTTGTCGCAAATCGAAGCCATTCCGGACAGAGTGCAGGAGGCATTCAAAGTCTGTTTGTTGACAGTTGCCATTAACATGGTTGCAGCTTTACAGCAGTAAATGTAGTCCGGGTGATCTCAACTGCGATCCGGATGAAACAAAAAAACGCTTGCGCTGGACACAAATTCTGATCCAAGGCAGCAGCCGAAGCTGGATATTCTGAACAAGATGTTTGGGAGGTTTTGCCCCCTTGAAACAAACTGAACTTGCATACAGGAGCTGGTCTCATGTGCCTTAATGAGCCAGCATGTGGACAAGCGTCGCTCTCTCAGGCCTTTAGAAGCTCTTTAGAAGATCGGAAGCTGTTGTAAGGGAGACGGGAAGAGATTTTCAAAACTCCACTTGCATAGTAACAATAACCTGTATGCCTGTCTATACAGCTGGAGTGTGCCATATACAAACAGAAAAAGATACAATACAGTACAGGAATAGGTCATTACCATAAAAGGCATTTATAAGTAGTAAGTACTTGGCAAAAATAAATGCACAAAGATTCCATAATGAATCAAAATAAATCCCCTTTCACCACTAGTCTGATATGGGTGCCATTCAGAAATCAGAAAGGTCCGATTAGGGTACCTTGCATTAAGCTGGACTGATCAGGATTCTGCTTGCACATTCATTAGAGCTTTCCTAAAATAATTCCTTCTTTCTTACCTACAGCAATTAAAAAAGACACACAAACGCACACACAAACACACTTTCTGAGGCTTCAGCAAATCTGACTCATTTCTCCCAAACAACACAATCTGGAGGTCCGTTAAATCTGGATCTGTTACAGACAAACAAAACAAAAGCGTGAAATGGCACCGCCTATAGACAAAGAGTGGAAGGTAATTCTGCAAGATCCACACTGGTCTTTTTCACCCAGTATTTTACCAGATGCAACCTATGCAAGACGAAGAGTAGGTGGGAATATAAATTCTTGTTACTCAAAAACAGTTTGACCTTTTAAAAATTGACTTTCCCTTAAGGAGCCTGTCTGACAGGATCTGTAAACGATAAACAAAATTAAAAAAATGTACAAAAATAAAAACATCTTTACAAAAAACAAAACTGACAAAACACCATGTTTCCAGAGTGAACAAAAACAATTAAGTTATTGCACAAAAACGTAAAGGTTGCGTGATAGTCAGTATCGTGGGGACTCTGGAAGCATCTACAGTGCAGGAATTGAAGTTGGCTTTACACGTACAGAATCAAAGTGACAATAACCTTAGAAACACATATCCTCATCTTCAAACAACAACCAACACTTAAATTCTTCTGAATTTCACTCTTCCCACACGTGGACGGTGTCCCCTTTAGAACATGTGAAGATGAATGACACACAAAAAGGACATATCACCTGTGAACAGGTAGCCGTGGAGTAGATGACTGCAAACGTTCCTGTTTTCAAAGCTTGCACACACGCGCATGCTAAACTACTTAGCACCATCACCAGCACAACTACTGAAAGAGGAGCCGGGTTTCAAACGCTGGTCTCTCTGCACTCGCACCATCAGTAGGAGGGCTTAATGGGTTCTCATCTTTAAAGATGAGACCAGGCGTGCGGAACAGGAAGCAAGTGGAGGAAAAGGGTCCAAGGGGGCGGCGGTGTTGCCTTTATCTGCTGACACTGGCTGGCAGACTGTCCCTCTTCCTGCGGCGCCAGGTGTTGCGATTGTACTGAATGTGCCCTCGGTTGACCGGAGTGTACACTACAGTGGGGTTATGGAAGCCCTTCAGAGGGCACTTGGGACCTGTCTGCAGGAGACATAATAGAGACAACATAGACACCCAATGAATTAAATGCTCTATCCATCTAATGTTATCATGAAAGATTGAGTGTGTAGATGTCTTGTCTAACATCCAGCTTCCTTACTCTCTTCATAGGCACCTATCTAAGGTAGCAAAATATTCACAAGTGATTGGGAACAATCTATAAGTAACTCATGTGGAATGCATGGAAATGTTGCTAGCCTAAAGCTTAGCACTTACATTCACAAATATTCAAAATAACACTTTCAAATGTGCACATAATTTGTAAAAATACTTTTCAGATATTTAATAAGAATCAGTTTTTAATAAGAAATTGGAAATGCACACATTCAATCACTTGCTTTGTAAATCTGGTCTCCCTCTACTGGCTGGTTATGGAATATTTTTCATATTGTAGTTTATGGATAACACTAGCTATAGATGTCCAATGTGGTAGATAGAAAACTGTTACATTACCCATTTATTACATTATTATAGTATTATACACAAGCCCATCTTTTGATAAGCCTTGATTGAGTTAAAAACTTTCTATTAGTACATATGGGCCTACCTTTAATTGGTGGTGGGGGCTAGATAGAGGGCTGGGGGGAGCTGGGGGAACTGCAGGGGGGGGCATGTGGCGGTATGGGAGTGGTCCATCTGCCATACACACCTGTCTGCCAGGTAAAGTGTGGATTGAAAGATTGCCTGGTATCGATACTCTTGCCTGAAAAGGATATAAAGAGAGAAAATTACATCAAAGACTATGCTAATGAAACCTAACTCTTAAAACAGAGTCTATGATCAACCCCAAGTCTGTTGTTATTTAAAGTACAAGCTATGTCGACACTTTGGCACAAAATCTCCTCACCTGAGTGGCAGGGGCCATGGTGAGCGCTGCCGTGATGCTGGCTTTGCCTGCAGCCATCTGCAGCGCTGGTGGTGGGAGACCTGGTGTCAGAATCTGGAGAGGAAAGGGAGCTACAGGTGGAGCAACATATGGTGTGGAGTCAGAGTCCTAAAGGAACAAAGAGTAATGAGAGTCATGAGAGGAAAAGACACTCTGAGTTTTAAAAGTACAGTTCATCCAGAAAAGAACATGGTGTCACATTATTCACCCTTATGTTGTTTCCAAACTTGAAGATGAATAAAAGCACCATAAAACTGGTAAAATTACTAACAACAACGTTTGGCACATATACATTTATATATACATAAATACAGAACAGCCAGAATATTTTTAAAAAATTAACTTTTTGTGCTCCACCAAATAAAAAGGCCACACAAGTTTGAAATGGCACCAGGGTGAGTGTGTGACTTGAAGTGACTGAAGATTTCACATACAATGTCGCTGCCTGAGAGCGAAGACGCAGAGGAGGCGGAGGAGTGCTGCTGAGGGCTGGAGAGGGACATGGGGGAGTCTGCACTCTGAGGAGACACAGAGTCTCTCTGCTGCTGATCCTCTACACTTACACTCAGCAGTGGGCCAGAATCCACCTGCTCCACTGAGTCCTTTTGGGGTGGACCTGCATGCAAACATTTAGAAAGGTTAGCTAATATTGGACTAGAAGATATGTTCTAGTCCAATTTGTTTAAAGTAGGTAGACTTGCAAGAGAACTAGTAGGCCTTACTTACAGAAGGTAAGTATATGGGTTCTTAAAAATACTGTAAACTTAGAAACTGTACTTGCAGCCTGTGTAAGACTTACCCATGTTCCTCTCTATGCAGGAGTTCTGTCTGCCCCCCCATTTCTTTATAATCCACTCCCTGTAGTCGATCACTTCCTGTGTGACTTTTATTATGCGTCCCAAAGTGCTGAGGGGAGAAGATCAATCACAAACCCATTTAAAAAGTAAAAAACGACCCAGGTAGGTGTTGTCAAAAAATAAGGGTGTATAGGGTTGTACCTGTCGCTGTCTTTATTGGGGTAGGATCGTGCAAGTGGTGAGACAGCGTGACCCAGTATTATATACGCATAGTCAAACGCCTCTTTCACCTGCATGGCCCCGTAAGAACTTCTGCCCACATCATTACCTGAGGATTCATGTAAAAATTACGTTTTGAAAACGCAAATAACAGAAATCGAAACATTCTGACTTCTCAGGCAATTTCAATAACATGTCAGCAGGTACATTCCAAAATCTAGCATGCTGTCTACCCGAACAGCATACTAAGGCACTGGTGACTTAAGATTTTTGGCCAAATTCTAGGGCAGCACTGCATGTTCCAATGCTAAAATCAAAACCTGTTGGCATGAATTCAGAGTCTACTGTGTGCTTATGAAGAGTGTGCCAAACTCCCAAGACTCTTTTGAAGTTACTCTTTTTATCGCTGCCTCAAAAGGTGGTTGTCCACATAGGCAGCAGATACCTCACTGGGTTTTGGAACAGAACTAATAAGTTATTCAAATATTTTTGGAGATGTAGCTGGTACCTGGAAGGAGAGGGTCCTCGATGCAGAGCATGGAGGGTCTGTAACCATTGCTCATAGCCTTCATGATGTCTTCTTTAGCCATGTAAGCCCCACCATTCTTTATCCTGATACCAGTCTTCAAGTAGTTGAAGTGTCTCCCATACAACTCAAAGAACTCGATGAGCAGAATCCCAAGGTTCATGTTAGGATTCCTGGCATCTATTCTTGGGTGCAACTACCGGGGAATCCAAGAAACAAATGCAAGACAGAACAAAGTCTCTTATTTGATGGCAAAGTCATTTGTTAACATGGCCAAGGTGGTTAGACAAAGACACCAAATTATCCAAAGAAAATTGGTTAAACTATTCTCACTTTGACACCTGTATGGTCAAAAATCAAGTTTTCAAGCTACCATGCTGAGATACTGATA
The DNA here is from genome assembly GCA_036877545.1 of Yasuhikotakia modesta. Classification (NCBI taxonomy): domain Eukaryota; kingdom Metazoa; phylum Chordata; class Actinopteri; order Cypriniformes; family Botiidae; genus Yasuhikotakia; species Yasuhikotakia modesta. The sequence continues at coordinate 50,729 of JBAJNP010001229.1, forward strand.
ACTGCAAAAATTGATCATCTTCAAATGTAAGAGTTCAGCTGCACCTGCAAGAAGCTGATGACCATCAGGATGAGACTGTAGGAGCTGATTCCTCCTGTGAAGACTTCATTAAGGTCTCGCTGGAGCAGGAACTGTTTCAGCACGAAGATTAAGTAAGGCAGCACGGTATACTTCTGTGGCAGACAGCAAAAAAGTAGTTTTACGTACTGTCAACTGTTCTAAAACCGTGTTCACACTTGCTCCTAATTTCAGATTCAAATCTTGATTCAGATTGTCATTGTCTTTAAAAGCTGTGACTAGCTTTCAGAGGACAAACCTCTTTGGCCACATGGATCCCAGGGCAAAATAACATTTCCCAGAAATCGTTTCCTGCATCTTTAAGATCCATTAGACTCTTATTTACAAAATTTCCAACAAAAGTGCTGTGATTGGATCACCTAAAAATGTGTATTAATACCAGATGTGAACAGGGTGAAGGAGCAAGGTGCAGATTTCAGACAGAGCTGTCTTTCACTGGCGATAATATCTAGCTGCTGATTTCAGACAACAACATCTAGACATCTTAAACATAAAGGAAAGTGTGCCTTGATAACTGGAGACAGGCCAACAAATCTTGCATTCCTCCAACCAAGGATACGATCTCTGTTCCAGTCTTTACTTCATGTACAAATGACATTTATGTCATACATCTTTTAGAAAGCTAACTGCTGGACACATGTTCTTGTAGTTGCACAGATGAAAGCTATGAAGGTGATCTGTTGTTAAAAGGCACTCCAGCGGATATGCATCGGGTAATGAGCTTAGCAGGAGTGTTTTAAACCAGCATGTTACCCTTTTACTCAAAGACCTGGGTTAAAAGCATGCTGACAGATGTTAATCTAAACCACACCCTCATCCAAACAAACATGGTCCATATTATATATGACTGACAGAAAAATCAGCCAACATTGAGCGCATCAAGCATACAAAGAAAAAGCAGGAATCAAATTGCCAAATGAATAGAGAAAATTATTCAGCCATAAAATTATACTGGACCTTTTTTAATAGCCCACATTGTTGTTGTCCCCATGATAATTGTGCCACTCGCAACATCACAAAAAGCATAACAACATAACAACATAACAACAAAACCCATTGTGATTTTACTTATTTTTTTTTTGGTGGCTTAAGACAAGGAACAAATCACCACTTGGGATTCAGGAAGAGAACAATAACACAATAACAACAACTTTGGACTTCTGTGCTGAACTTCTGATAGCAACTTGTTTTTACAGTCATAAAAGCTGTAGGAGACACCCAAGTCAACAGATTTTTCTTCCATTGACTGTAAACGTATTGAAATATAACCTAATTGTGTCAAGACAGATTACTTAAGGATACAAATGTACACATACAATGCAATTTAGAAACATGTAACAACTCCTCTGTTACCCAGTAATGTTTCATTTACTTCCAAACGGGAATATACTTCCATTTGGCATTTGGCAAGTGTTGATTTTCTAATTTGTACATGTGAATACCTTTCCCCCTTGGCTAGCAAAACAACATCCACTTGTTCTCACTCTTGAGACAACACACAGATGTTCTGAATTGCTGCTAAATTTTCAAGCTTTTTTACCTTCACATATTCTTTGATGAAGCTAGCAGCTTTGATGCCCGTCTCCACATTGAAACTGATGTCAACTTTCATCTCCGTCTCCTGATCTGTCAGTTTGATGATCGGTACCTTCAAAATATAAAAACAGATTAGAAACTTCCTTTGATGTAATAACAGAATACTTCACTGGCAGGAAAAACACAATCTTGCAAACCTTTTCTGTAACTGAAACCATTAAAGAGGTTTTAGATCTTTAGAACAGGAAGAAACACCTACGGTAGCTTTGTCGAGAACTTTGATGGAATAGGGTTCTGCCACACTGTGTTTTCTGAGGGCCTGTTCCAACTGCTGCAAGGGCGGTTTCTCCCATTTCCCAAACACCACCAGGTCAATGTCACTACAGCATGAAGAATAAACCAGAAGACTTCAAATGTCTTCATGGAGCTCCAATTAAAAACACTTTCAATTTCTTTGAAGAGAATTTGATCAATCAGTACTACAAACACCTAAGAAAGTGCCCAGATAACAAAGATCTCCACAGGAAAGTGGTTTGCTAATAAACACTATATACATTCAGTATTTTACCTCAGTGTTTAGCCACATACTTACTAACAAATACCACAAAAACAGATTTCAGACTGGAACATGCAAACATACATATATTTCTCTGTTGTGTGTTCACTACATAAACAAAATCTTTAACTAGCAAAGCTTTAACTAACTTCATCTAACTTACCTGGTTGGGAGATAGAGTCCAGTGCTAAAGCTGCCAAAAATCTGGACCTAAGTACAGCAAAGATAAAACATAGCCTATAAGATACACACTCACACAAAACTAATGAAAAACTAATAGTCCATATATACAAGCGTCAGTTGTTCTGCATGCTTACGTCAGCAGTCGGCCACAACTCCTTGATGACAGATTCTATTCTATCCACCACCTCCTGTCTCATGGTGGCCTCCTCAGGACGAGGAGACATGAAATTGTAGAAGTCCATGATCTCCTCATGCAGCCTTGGTTGAAATGAAAGAACATTATGGAAAGGGCAAATTGTGCCAATTTAAAAAGCAAATGATCTAAGTCTACAAAACAAGAACATCAAGTATTGGCCAGTTAACTGCATATAATTATATGCACATTTTTTGAACACTTTGAATATAAATGTATTTTGAACAGGTTTTTGACTGTGTTTATTGTTGGTTCCTAGTGCAAAATATCAAATCTCCCATATTCACAAGTCCCTTTGAATAAAAGTATCTGCTTAATGAATACATGTAAATTAACATAGAAATAAAACAAAAACATACAAACAAAAACGCCAAGGGTTTACTGGTACAATTAACCTTGTGGTCTGAAGAATTTAACCACATATTAATATCTTTGTGCGCTGTAGGACTTAACAAGACCTAACTAGCCGTAAAAGTCATTTTGAAATCATATTTTCCCATAACAGTGTCAAGAACAACATAGACTGCTTAGGCATAGGCTACAATACTTAACATTTCTATTTTCCAGCTTGGCATTCCTTGTAAATTGTTAACTTTAAATTACTAGTGCACCTCTAGTTTAGACAACAGAAAAACAAACAAACAAGCAACACAACACAGCCGGCTTTGGCACAAAACTAAACACACTGTCAGCCTAGACAGCATTCTGTACATAAGCCTGCAGAAATGTTGTCTAGACGGGCAGCTCACTTGACTTTGGAATTGAAACACAATCATCGCCTCATTTAGCTCTAGATTCCAGAGGGCTGCAATCATCAAATATAACAACTTCATGTAACTGCCACGATGCTTCTCACCAGCCTAATGCGTTTGCTGAAGAAACAACTAAGTAGCCAACGTCAAATGTTACACTGCCCCACAAGTCTAAATGTCCACACACGCGATTTACACATTTACAGCAGTGTTGCTGCCAAATCAGAAAACGTACATTTAGGAAAAAGTAAACAGCTGTTTCATAACTTAAATGTTATTGCAAATAAAACGACAGCCTTTCCTTAAAGAAAACTGCAGCGTAAACTTTAAAATAAATAGCTCCACACGTCCACATTCCACAAGTGACCCAACCCACAGACAGCAATGGCTCGACCCCAGGACACCCCAGCTAACATGCTTAAGCTATACCCCGGTACATATGTCAAATAAGGGTCACCAATATAGACTCTAGATAAACGCCACATAAAATAACATGGGACATGGCAAACTTGAACACTCCCGTGATACTCAAAGTTGTGCCTTCAAATTATTGAAAGCAGAAGACACACGACACCCGAAGGGCCAAGAGGTAATCTCACCCGTCAACTCCTGGATTATATTTCCTCGTTTTCCACGGCGTGCCCGAGTTGTCATAATTGCCATTAGTCCAGTTGGAAAGCAAGTAGTTTATCCCGTAGGTGCTGGCCTTATTGTCGCTTTTCCTCCGTCCTGGGTGATGATAGTGATGGTTGTGGATCGCGGCCGGTTGGGACGTGTGCCGCTTCACGCAGTTCTGCTGGACACCTTGCTGCTTTTGCTCGTGGTGAAAATGCCTCAGATGTGTTTGCGGAGGGTGATGATGGTGATGGTTTACATTATTCAGCAAGCTCTCGTTGCAACTTAAAAACGGATGACCCTTGTTCATATTTCCAGCGATAAAATTAGGGCTTGTAGTCCTTGATTTAAAGGAGCTGGGTGTTTGATCCGCCGACGATAACCCGGGCTTCTGAAGTATTTCCCCGTCCCCCGGTCCTCCCTTCCCTACGATCCCATTCAGCGTATGAACCGCGGTGCTCTGATGGGTGTTCGGTAACGTTGCAAATCCCGGAATTACAATGCCGTTGTTTTTAATGATAGTGCTGTTATTTACATTGCTCCGATAAAAGCTGCTGTTGGATGGAGCGGAGGCAGGGCTGCTGCCTCCACCGCTATTGCAAATACCGGGCGCTACATTCTTTAAAACGTCAGAAGCCGGAGAATTGACGCAGATGTTGTGGTGATGGTGCTGACCTGTGTTGATTCGGTTTACCTGAGACGTTTCCCACACACGCATCCATAAAGCGTTCGCAGGACCTTTCTGTTCCGGCTGAATCCAAGCGACCCTCGGATCCATTCAACTTCTCTTTCTAAGAGCCCCTGTCACGCAAATGAACGCTCCGTTAAGTCTGAGCCTGGACCGAGAGAATCTGCCTGCTAACTGGGTTACACAGAACGATAGGGAAAATAACGAAATGTCAAGCGCCAGAACCAACAGGAATTAATCGGTGGCCCTTTTCCTCCACTAGCTATGAACTGTTAGCTAAACTGTAGTGTTTCCAATATGGCGTATTCCCCTGAACCCCAAAACACGCATGTGTAGGATTTAAACCATCGGTCTGCACCTATAGGCAATACACTCCGCCGAGCAGGCGCAATCGAGACATTTTCAGCAACCCCACCCTTTTAGACAGCATGAAATATTTTACACCCCAACTCCTTTTATACTACAAGAAAATAAAACGAATTAAATACACCGTAAACGTCGCGCTTACTGCGAAGAAAGGCTTTGACGTTACAATCGCTGAAACGCACAGTAGGCGCAATAGTTTAAATTACGCGCATGCGCCCTGCACTGTTCTGTTGGTGTGGCACAAACGTTACACAGACTGAAAACGAATAATATGAATTACGTGGTGATATATTTTCGCAACAAACACTGCGTTGGCAAATGTTTTAAAAATGACAAATAGCATTATAGTTATCCAGCTCCAAGATTTAGTTAATATTTACATGGGCAATATTATTCAAGTAATTTATCCATGTGTAATGTGCATTCATCCATCCATTTTCTTAAACCCGTTTGTTCTTTTCAGGGGTTGGGGGGCACATGGTTTGGAGTCAGTCCCAGTGTTTTAGGCCACAGGGAGGGCAGACCCTGAATAGACAGGCAGTCTATTTTAGGGCAGACACACCAACACTCCCACAGCTAAGGGTAATTTACTATATCCAACCTGCATACAGTATAAACACAAAATCATTTAAAGATAAATAGGCACAGAGAAATTCATCAGGTTTTAGGCATATTTTATGAAAAAAATGCAACTGGAAACAATGCCAGTCTGATAAAAATGCTAAAGATAGGCAGACTTTGTAATTTTAAGGCAGTTAAAGCAATTTCAGTATTTTATACGCATTATAAAGCAAAATACACATTATACTTTTACTGCAAATGATTAGAATTATATAAAAACATTTACCAGTGATTTGCCACATAATAAAGCACTAAATTGACACTGTTAACACAAATCATTAGGCCGTGTTAAAAATATGCAATTTCTTACTATAATGTTTCCAAGAACAAATATTTGCACCTATAAGCTTCTCCCAACGTGGTTACGTAATAATTACCTTGCCTTTGTTGCACGTGCAGCGTGTGTTAAGGAGGGAGGGGTTTGGATCGTATTAAGAAGACTGAAGTCTTGTGCGCTCATGTCAGTGCTGCGGTGCTGTCTGTCACAGTAGATGCAGCGCTGCATGAAGAGAGCCACACAATTAATTCTGTGTGCTGCTGGCAGACACAATATTGCATGTTGAGTTGATCTGAAAGCATATATTTTGCACGCCTCTTCAATTAAAGCTTAAAAATGTGCTGCAAAATGTTATGCATGAGTGCCATGTGCAGGGACATTTCATTATTTCTTTGCCTATGGCTAGGATTACATTCCTTAAGAACACTTTGAACAGATCGCTCACAGACCGACCCAGCACCTCAAACAGCTCAAGACTGACCAGGCATGCCTGAGGGGAATACACTGGAGCTGAGAGTTTTAAAACTTCAATAAATAAAAATTGTTGGAGTATGTCTAGCATTACATGAGACCCTGAGCTAATAAAAAAGATACATGTGGTATAAAATGCATGTGGCTTAATCTTTATTTCTAACTATCAAGCAAAGGTAATTGGTTGAAGAAAACTAGATGATTAAAAATTATGACTACTTAGAGAATAATGAACCCAAGCCACATTTCTTACTGACAGTGTCGATACACAGAACTGCTGGTATGTTTTATGCCTTAAAGGTATATGAAAACTGCCTGCAGCAAGTTAAAACATGTTAGCAATGGTAAAAGATTTAATAAACCAAAGGACAGACAAAACACATGCAAAACAGCTGCAGTTGATTGTGCATATGGTTCATAAGAGTCTCTGACATTATACTTTTATTTTACAGTCACACCCATCATTAAAAACACACTTGTACATATAAAGCATTGAATTATTGTCCTTTTAAGGCATGGCATGCAATTCAAACATTTGTTTGTCCTTGAAGCCAGAACCACCTCTTGGGAAATTTTTGGTTATTGATCTTAATACTTCATTTTGACAGCTTCATGTACTTACCTCATATCATCTGAATGGAAGTTCTCAGTAAACTTTTAACTGCACTTTAAACAAATAAATTTAGCTCATCTTCCAGTTTAATAATTTATGCAACTAAATAAACACAATTTTAAAACAAATGACCACAACATAGTGCATAGTGTTTAACCAACATTGTTAATCTGTTTGAATAAGTTGAGCTGAGGCTACATTAATGATTAATGGGAATTTTTAACCATTGCTGATCAATTGTGGTTCCCAACATGCTTTGCATAAAACTGTATAACACAAGTGTTGAAATTGAGTGCAATTTATGTGTGTGTTTTAGCAAGATAAAAGAACTTTAAAATTAAAGAGCCTGCAGTAAAATGCATTGGCGCCCTTAAAACTACAACTGTGTATTATATAAATAGTGAAGTATTCATAGTAGCATTTTATATACTACTAAATCCTTATGGTAATGAGGGCCTTCTTGTTTTTGCTTACAGACGAACATTTCCTGCTAAATCAGAACGACAACTGAAATTATAAATCATTATCAAAAGCTTACTGTTGTGAATCGGGGTAAAGATATCGAGTTGAAGCGAGGGTGGCAAACCTTCTTATGTTTGGGACACTTCACAACCACCTGAGACGAATGAGACACGCCTCCTCCAGTTTGTTTCCACAAAGGGTTCCACGAATAATGAACGACGGTAGGCGGGACATGAGCCAATGCCTGCTTAATATATATATACATAAATATACATAAAGAGTTAAATTCTCCTCAATATAAAAAATACAGAAATGGCATTATCTAAATATAACATTAAATCACAAGAGAATCAATATTTTGTTATTATAATTATAGTTTTTAGAGAGAAATAAACAACGAATTAATGTGGTATGAATTTTGGATGCGGTATTGATTTTGGATTAATATACAGATTTTAGCGCTATTTTCTCATTAATAAATGTAATGTAAATGATTAATCATTTGAGTCAGGCAATAAAACGGGCACCTAACGGTCTTTCCCCTCAAACGTGGGCTTGTTTAGATTGCGTCAGAAACACGTGAATTCATTAAGAGTAGAAGTGTGCTGTTCCTGAAACTGTCAAGACGCATCGCAGATTTATATCCAGAGTTATATGCCTATCTAACATGGGAAGAAAAAACAGAAATAAACAAAGACCCCCACAGACAAGAGATGGAAGACCAGAGACGAAAAGAAACAGAGACGATGCTGTGAGTTTCTAATCTCATTTAGCGGCTAACATTTCGGAACAGTGCCAACTGGCTCGTTCATTTTACAAGTATGACATTTAATAGTCTATTCATAACATTCATAATATACCCGCGTCAGGATGACTGTCTGTTGATGTAGTCACGTGGTAAATGGCATGGCAGTAAGTTGGTAACATTTTCATTTGTGTTATGACAGGGTTGGGGAGCAGGATACTCCGAGATCATAAAGGAGAACAAACTCTTTGAACATTATTACAAGGAGCTGAAGATCGTCCCAGAAGGAGAGTTTGAGGGGTTTATGGAGGCGATGAGGGAACCACTGCCAGCTACAATACGGATCACAGGATACAAAAGGTATAGTGACGCTCTATTAACATTCCGTTTATCACATTAAATTAAAACAGCGATTTGACTCATTACTTAAACCACTAAGAAACCTAGACCAGTTAATTTCAGTCCTTATCAGCTGCTTTTGCCTAAAACGTTTTCAAACCATTGATACGATTAGTTGACGTTTGTAGGTGATGTTCAAACATTTTAGCCAACATCAGGATGTTTTCAGATCAATATTTAAGAACTACACACCATACTGCCAATTTGCAAACAGGAAAATGTTGACAGTTATAAATGGAGGTTGGTAAGGCATTGTTTCTTTCTGTTGTTTAGTTATTTCAAACTAGGTTGTTCAAACTAATGATAACTTTAAGATGTTATATCTTTTCCCAACTCCTGAAATCAGCCATGCCAAAGAAATCCTTCACACTCTTAAGGAGAAATATTTTAAAGAGGTACAAGATCTTGAGGTGGATGGCCAGAAGATTGAGGCCCCACAGCCTCTAAGTTGGTAGGTTGAACCAAGTTTTGAACTTCATTTTAATTTAGGTAATTTATTTATAAAATTCTTTGTTAATATTGTCAATCTCATTTTTAATTGTGCCATGCGGTTACAGGTATCCTGATGAATTGGCGTGGCACACAAATTTGAGCAGAAAGATCCTTCGCAAATCTCCACTTTTGGAGAAGTTTCACCAGTTCCTGGTCAGCGAAACTGAATCGGTAAACAAAACATCTGTAGTTTTAATACATGGGGTAAAATGTGGTTTAATACGATGTGGTTTTAATACATACATGGTTTTGATCTCAGATGCTTTTTGTGTAATCTGTCACCATCAGGGAAACATTAGCAGACAGGAAGCTGTCAGTATGCTTCCACCACTTCTGCTAAAAGTTGAGCCTCATCATAAGGTACATCATTTTTTAGCCTAATGAGTTTCTTATACCAATCTGTTATTACACTGACTGTATAGTATAGTATATTAGTTATAGTATAGTATATACTATAGTATAATATAGTATAGTATATTAGTTCACTATAGGTCTGATTGTTCTCTCTACCATTGCAGGATGTTTGTGAGACCTTAATACTGTCTCCTGGCTTGTATTAATAGATTCTGGACATGTGTGCGGCTCCAGGTTCCAAGACTGCTCAGTTAATAGAGATGCTTCACTCTGACATGGATGTGCCTTTTCCTGGTAAACAATTTACTTATTAATATTGTCTTTGGCCAACGACACTAAATTAGTCATTCCACAAATGCAATTACCTTTAATCTTAGGATTATATCATCTGTGTCTCCAGAGGGTTTTGTAATTGCCAATGATGTGGATAACAAGAGATGTTACCTGCTGGTCCACCAGGCCAAGAGACTGAGCAGCCCGTGTATCATGGTGGTTAATCACGACGCCTCCAGCATTCCACGCCTTCAGTTTGACGTGGACGGGAAGAAGGAAGTGCTGTTTTACGACAGGATCCTGTGTGACGTCCCCTGCAGGTGAGATCAGGGTCTTAACACCAGAAGGATCAATGGTCGTTAGCATTTATCTTCATTCTTAATGCAAAGAAAGAAACTCATTTCTGCTGTTACATGCTAGACCACTGCTACACACGCAGACACACACACACATCAATAACTGGAATAGCTAGAATAGCAAATTGCTTCATTTTTGATGCCGGCCACCATCTTTCACAACGTCCTGTTGTCAGAAGCTTCTGCAGCCCAACATCTACAGCTTACTATTAAGATGGAACAGTAACTTGTGGGTAGTGGTGCCTCTGCTGCTGTGCTCAGGTAGCGCTGTGTCCCCATTTGACCGCTGCCCACTGTGTTTCTTTGCTCAGTCTGTGATTGCTCACTCCATGTGCACCATGTGATGCCCAGCCTTGCCGTGCAACTGATGTTGGTTATTACATTTTATGTGGTTGCTTGTTGGCTTGCAGTGGGCTTAGTCTAGCATTATAGCTTATTCTGTGTTGGCAAGACTGGATATGCAATGTTGTCCTGAGTGGCTTCTTAGCTGCCATGTTCACTGCTAAGATCAGCTGTTCTCATCATTTAGTTGTAAGATTTTGACACCCCCTGCTCGCCCGTTGGGTGTTGGCCAGGGTGCTTTGCTGGGATCATGGTGTGAATTAATAAAGATTCAGGGATTCTCCAAAGCATCAGCTACTGCGACAATGTCTTATTCCCATCTCTCAGGGAGCCAAGTTTCCGATATTAACCAGAGACATTCTCAAACATAAATCATATGCTTGTTTGTACACACTCGGATGGTGCTGTTGTGATTTACAACCACAGTGAATATAGTGATCTCATTATAATAAATGTACACACACCCACACACACCAGCAGCTTGTTTTCATTCGGCCAGAGTCTGCACTGCATTAAACTTTCCTCCCAGCGTGTATCCTCATATAGCAGAGATTATACATGGTAAAGTCTATACTTGGCCTGCAGCAGAATCAGATGCCAAGCACAACACAGTCTGTTCCTCACCAGGCAGGGCAAACATCTTGCACACACAGTGTGGTCAGGCCGTTTTTGCTGTCTAAACATTTCTGTTTATAAAGGATGGTTTTTGGTCAACTTTAAGGATATTATTATGTCTGACTTCGTGGCCGCATAGCATCACAGCTTTCACTAAAAGTGTTAGTTTCTGAATTGTTTTCGAACCTGTTTTACTTGAAGCAACATTTGTGGCTTTGTTAACCTGATTAATAAACACCATATGATCTCAATACAGACAAGAAACTGAATTGGCTGTTGGGAGATTGAACTGATGCCAGTATTAGATGTAAACATGTCTTTAAATGTTTCTGTGTTTGTTTTTAAAAAGCTAATCACAGATGTTCATTGGAATATTTTGCTATGGCAATAATTATTAGACTTTAGGTTTTAGTCACATAAATTGCTTTTAAATCTCCACAGTGGTGATGGAACGATGAGGAAAAACATTGATGTGTGGAAGAAATGGACAACAAGCAACAGCCTACACCTCCATGGGTAAGACTGTCTCCCTATTCACTATTCCCTATTTCCCCATTTTACTATTGTTTAGAATGGCATACTACACCCACAGTCTCCATCATACACTACAGTGTACAGTATATACTGTATCTGTAGGCTTGGAATCCAGAGGTGAACTAGTATGTTTGTCAGGATATGCCTCGTACAACCAGAGCACTGTGCAGGGTACTATCCCACAATGCATTTCACTCATTGACATTCTATTTCAGTGTGACAAATGAACTGGACGTAACTCTTATTTCATACTAAAGTACACAAAAAGTGTGATGTGTATATAGTGCTGTACGCTAGCATTTTATTCTGAACACAGCCCTCGTCTTCCCCAAAGGCTTTGGGGTTTATCTGTGTGTCTGAAGCCTCAGTAATTTGCAGTGAATTTTCTAAATGCTTGTAGGACTATTTTCTGTATGATTACTGAAACAGGATATGTCTTATAAAAGGATGAATCGTCTGTCATCATGGCTGTGGCAATGTGTGCTGTCTCTGCATTCTGTGGTTACAGCAGAATAAAGCAGTTTGTTGATGTCTTCGTGTATTTGTTTTATTGTCTTACAGGTTGCAGTTGAGGATTGCAGTGCGTGGTGTTGAGCAGCTGGCAGTGGGGGGCAGGATGGTGTACTCCACCTGCTCCCTTAACCCAATAGAGGATGAAGCCGTTATCGCTGCCCTGCTGGAGAAGAGTGAAGGTAGGCCTGCATGCAGGGGCAAAAACTAAACAAACTCACAAAAAATACTACTGTTAAAAATAACACTATTGTGTACAGTGCTTAAAAATTGCATTCCTCTTTTTAACACCTTTGGAAACAGGCTTTATTATTTTTAAAAAAATGTTGTTCTTGTAAGATTTTGTCACAGTCATGCATGTTTCATTTGCTTTGGGTTTCAGGTAAATGGAGTTCAATTTACATGCTGTACTGTATACATGCTGTCAATCTTTATACCTTCTTCTTTTTACCTTTATCTTTATGTAGTCATGTATCTTTCTGTCTCTCAGGTGCTTTAGAGCTGGCAGATTCCTCTTCTGATCTCCCAGGTCTCAAATATATGCCTGGAATTACATCTTGGAAGGTATAAACTATTATCTTTCATTCAGATGTCTGTGTGTGTCTGTCTGTCTATCTGTCTCTAACATTTAGAAGGCTATGAATATTTTGTTTATATTGATGTGTGGATAATTTGTTTGTGAAGTGACTTGGTAGCCATCCACATTTTATGAGGCTCTGGGTATTTTTGGCTTTCATATGCAAATAAAAATGTCACGTGGTCATGACCAAATTATTTGGTTCAGAGCCCAACATTCACCCTGTGTTCTATATATAAAATCGCATAAAGATGTATTTGTTATGATAATTACAAAAAACATGTTATACCTAATTGTTTTACTGAAGTATTGTTGTTGCCATAGTCTGACTGTCTGCTTATTTATAGGTGATGACCAAAGAGGGTCAGTGGTACTCTGACTGGACGGAGGTACCAACAAGCCGACACACTCAGATCAGACCCACCATGTTCCCGCCCACAGACTCTGAGAAGTTGGCAGATATGAAGCTGGAAAGATGGTAAGATACTTTTTAACTGAACAAAAACTTTTTTGGCTCCAACACTCAGCAAACAGAGCAAACCCCTCCCTCTGCTTGAGGGCTGTAGAATGTGTTACCAAAACATTCCACCAGATGGTGGTATAATCATAGTACAATTGCTCTCAACTCATACATTAAATGTCTCTCTTATCTGACACACCCAGTTTACGGATCTCTCCTATGATTGGCTGATGATTAGTCTGTTAAATAAAGAGACTGTGGGTCCCCATGGCTAGATTGCCAGAGCATAGTGAATGATCTTCATGATCTTGCCCATTTTTGGGGCACTTAAGTAAATGTCACAGGCGTGGTGTTTCCAGTTGGCACCTGATTTTTCTCCAGTGGTGTTATGGTACAGTTGATCTGTGTTTGTGTTTCAGTATGAGAATTCTGCCCCATCATCAGAACACTGGTGGCTTTTTTGTAGCTGTTCTGGTGAAGAAGGCGCCCATGCCATGGAACCGCCGTTATCCAAAGGTATTAGATAATGATCTGAGTTTATTCTGAGACAGCTGCACTTCTGTTATAGCCTAGCATTGTTTATATGCAGAGGTCACCCAAAATGTGCTTTTGTATACAATCCACTTTACACTACGCACTTCTAACATTTATTGTACTGTCAGGCTCACAGTGGTACCATTTGAAACTCTTGTTGTTGTTTCATAAAATCTGTACAGACTGCGGTTGATGCCTATTTGTCCTTTTGGGAGTGTCTGGTCCCCATTGACCTTCAGTGTCCAGGCTACCTTTGCTTACTTTCCACTAAACAGCTTTATTTGGTCTTTGTGAACTGTGGCTTTAATTCAGCCAATGAGATTGAATTTCTAAATATGGATTTAGTCTGTGAGCAAATGCAAGCTTCCCCCACCAAAGACCATTTACTAAAGTTATTGCATATTTTCTCTCTGTGTCTCTCGATCGTTTCTCTCTCTCAGTCTCTCAATTATGCTTTGTAACTGGAGAATTTAGCTTGTTGTATGTTGCCTCTGAAATAGGAAGCCAGCGTTTGTACTTCAATACTATTGCCTCTTTTAGCTTCGTAATAAGGATGTAGACTCCACCAGTGAGAAGGCCCCCACAGAAGAGCCGCAGATGGGGGAGTCTCCCTCAGAGGCCACCCCTGTGACTGATGTTACTGTGGAAGCAAAGGCCGAGACCCCTGCAGAGGGACACCCGCCCATCCAAGAGACTCCTGACCTTCCAGAAGCCAAGAAAAATAATGTTGCTTGGTGAGTGAAGTCAGTCACACTCACTACTTTACCATACAACATCAAACTGTATCAATCATAGACCATAGCTTGGGCTAATGTTAGGATGCTCCTACAGTTTTGATAGAGCCACATTATTTAAACTAAGAAAATCAACATTCAGATGGCTTTCTTGGTGTTTGCTTCTGCATATTGAGCTGTGATGAAAGTATATTACCAATAATTACATAATCCAGCATTTGATAGCTAGCTGTAAATATATTAAGAGTATGTGCAGTTTCATTTGCTAAATGCGCAGTGCTTGCATTGCATTAATTTTTCAGTGAGCAGTGATGTTGAAAATAAGCTTTCTTATAGTAATTTACATTCTTATTTTTCAGTGGAGTATGTTGCGGACCTATGTAGATTGTATGTATTGATTGCACATGTCTGTAGTGTTGCAATTCATATACAGTCACTGTTTTTCATTGATGTCAAGTGTTCGCTCTGTTCCAGCCCTCCTCCACCAAAGAAGATGAAACTGTTTGGCTTCAAAGAGGATCCTTTTGTGTTTCTGCCAGAGGATGATCCTATTTTTTCTCCCATTCAGTGAGTGCCTCTCTTCTCTTTTACAAAGCTTGTACAACACAGTTTGTACAAATATGTTCGTGTTGCTTGTGGGATTGTTTTCTAATCTAGTGTTTGCTTGTTCTAACCATGGCTTTATATGAATTCTCTTACTTCGTGTGTAACAGCAATAGCAATCAGATAAATTGATGATGGGATCGCGACTGTTAGGCTGTTTGTGGCTCAGTCTTTTGTGATGAATGTTATTTATTTCCTGACGCAGATGCCACAGTGCTGGCAAACCGCCATTTTGACAGACAGTTGGAGACGACTCCTCTGCCTCAGCACCATATGTCGCAGTGTGTTTAGTGCACCGCACATATGCACGTTTGCATGAACACTTGCATTTTTCTTTTGTCTAACAATGATTTATTTTATTGTGTGTGTGTGTGTGTGT
>JBAJNP010001230.1:0-18527 GCA_036877545.1 Yasuhikotakia modesta
AGCAAAATTATCATTTAAATGTTATTTGTCCTAAATGCATGTCATGTTTCAGACGATCTAAACGTAACACACTTCCGCCAAGTGTGTTACTTGACGCAATGCCTGACGTAGGGTGGGCGTGGTCAGCTCGGAATGCATAGCCGGATTGAATTTTGCTACACATATCCCACGGCGCCATGATGAAAATGCAATCGTAAGTGTCCTAACTGTTAGTGTAAATGCATTTAGGATGAATAACATTTAAATGATAATTTTGCACTTTGCATATTGTATTGCCATTTTGCATATTGCATTGCAAATTGAATATTTCTACACATATGCTTCCATATGACAGGAGGTCAGGTCAGGCCATTGTTTTTTTACTAGCTATACAGGATCTTAAATGATTACATTTATGCCTCTTCAGTCATAACTGTTCTTAAAGTTGTAATGGGTGTGAATGCAGTAAAATGTGACTGCATGTTGGTTTTGGCTTTTCCAATCCGCTAAACAGCACCAATGGACACATATCACACCCTCAATCTATCCTCAATCTTTAAGTCATATTACCACATACTTACATTACACATATACACACACACACACACATACGTCATATATGTGCCTCACTTAGCCACATTAATACATGTTTAGATACACAAACAAAAATTAAGACACAGATAATTCATGTCAAATTTAGTCAAACTAAACAATTTAGTCAAACTAAAGCTGTGGAATGTACAGTCAGACAGGACATCCCCAAAAGGCAACAACTGCATAAATCTGCAACAGAAAACACCAAATGATGGTATCCAAAGGGTATTTATCACACTAGGTAATATGACTGGGTATTGCCAGGTGATGAAGATTATTGACAAAAGTGTAATGTTTTGTCAGATATGGTAACCCATACCCAAAATGTGACCTCTGCATTTAACCCATCACAAGTAAGGAGTGAACACATACTGCAAGTCATGAACACACACACAGAGCAGTGGGCAGCTATCACCGCAACACCTGGGAGCAGTCAGTAGTTAGGTGTCTTTCTCAAGGGCACTTCAATTGCTACCTGTGTTGGAATCGAACCAGCAACCTACTGATTGCAACCTTTGAGAGGTTTATTGACTTTATCCAAGAACAACTTGCTGCATCACCACAAATACTGTGTACAACTACAAATACTGTGTACAAACTTGCCTTCAGAGCTGAATTCTGCTAAAGTTATTGTCATGGCTTGCATACATACTGTATTAAATTAAAATAAAATGTAAAGCCGCTTTGAAACCATGTTCATTGGGGAAAGTATTTCACAAATGAATTTAATGTTTTCTATGAGGTGTTTTCCTCATAGACAAATAAACAAAGTGAAGCAGGGTTCTGACAGAAACACCTTTGCGTTTATGTTTCAGATCCATTTCCCCCAGAGAACCCACAGAACGCCAGAACACGCAACCACACAGTGCACTCTGATGGAACTGTGAGTGTTTTGGTTCTGTGGGATGCCCCCAGGGAGAGTGACCTGGTGGTCCACCATTACAAGGTAACCTGGAGTAGCCAAGGAACACCCTCAACCAGTCAAAGCCAAACTGGAAGGGTCACGAATGGGGTAAGCCGCCCTGAGGTCAGCTCTTTGATGCCATATTCTTATAAATACTGTGTATACTTTAATATCCCTGCTAAACTGTAAACCTGTAGGAGTTGCTTTCAGTGTTTATGTATGTGCAAAGTTTATTTAATAAGAATGAATGGAAAATTAAGCCAGGCCAAAGCTTTACATAATGGCCAATATCTCATTTGAGCTGTCATGGATGCCTGAAGAGGAATTTCTACCTCTTTTTCATCAAATTTAACCTGAACCTTAAAAAAATGAAAAAAATTCCAGGATGTTTTTCTTGGTTTCAGTCTTGGAATGTCAGACACAGACAGTGCTAAATCTGTGAGGTTAAGGATTTAAACATAACTTTCACTGGTCAGCCTCACTCTCTTTTGGCCACTGCTGTCTTACAGGTGTTGTACTCATGTGCACCACCTGTGATGAAGAGATGTGCTTGAGTCTGTTACTCAGTTTCCCCACAACAACTGTTGAATAAAGACGCAGCTGCTCTTGTGATCAGCATATTTTATTGTAGTACTCTTCTGAAAGCCGTTTCAGTTTTGAACTGAACAGTTTTGAACAAAAACAGTTTTGATTAGGCAAGGTTTTTACAATGCATTAACAACTGAGTCTGAGAAAGCAGTCTACTTTATTGAACAGTAATTTATAAAGATAAACTGTTTTGGCTGGCAAATGTTTGTTCTTAGAACCACTGCAAGCATTTAAGAGATATTGTAAGTAATTAAAATGGTGGATCATTTTTAAACTGAAGAAATAGATTAAGAGAACTTCAAACAGCTTTATATTGGAAATGAAGCTTGCAGGATTTGTTGTAACAAAGATTTGTTTTGAAGAGACCTTTAAGGGCAGTTCTAGCAGTGTTACACACATTAATATGAACAAGTAAGTATATTAGTCAAGTCTAGAGATGGCAAGCAGGTGTGATTTTTCTCATGTAGAGTGTGAATTTGTTTGACCACTCAGTCATTTTAAATGTAGAAGTTTAAGTGGTTGACTGAACTGGTTGACATAGATTTTTAGTCCATCAGTATCAGTAATATTGTGGTATGGGTTCAGTTTTCAAATAGCCAATCCAGGCTGAGATGTGTGTGAAACATACTGAGATCACAGGAGGAATGTACACAGAAGAGGGAGGAAGTATTGACATTATGTTGCTCTGCTAATGTCCTGTGACGTATTGTTTTGTAGGATGTAACAGAGATAGAACTGGAGGCTCTGCAGCCCAACACACACTATACAGTGCAAATTCAGGCTGTCTCTTACTGGGGTCAGAAGAGACTTAAGAGCGGCCGGACTCAGCTCTCCTTCAACACAGCTGCCGTCACCAGTAAGACCTTTATTACAAGAGTTATTTGAGTTGAAAGTTCAGTTTAAACTTGAAACTTCTTAATATTGTAATTAATTGTCACACAACAAATGTTACATTTAATCAGTTGTTTAAGTATAAATTATGAAATAAAGGAGAGTCAGAAATAAAATACTTGCTCTGTTTAAAAGGCTTTGACTTTGGCCCACTCCTTGTACCATGAATCAGTGTTGCCGTTGATAACTGCAGAGCCATTAAAATAGCAGAGCCATTAAAAACACACAAAACCTTTTTTGGCAAAAAGGCTGTTTTGTCAAAAAAGTTGTCCTCTTACGGTGACTTAGTTTCTGGCACATGAGCAGATGAGGTTTACCTCTCCCAGAGGCAGCACATTTCAACTCTGAAACCAGAACATCATGCCATGGCTCACCCAGGAGAAGGTTTTTTTGGCTATGACCCAATTTAGCACTGTAGTTGACCTCAGAGAAATGTCTCACCTCCAGAAAGACCCAGCTCTATCATAGCAAAATGCTTCTTTTGTGGTTATCTCTGGTTTTGATTAGGCTGTATAAGTCCTGTACTGATTCTGCCAGAAGTAATTCCAGGCATAGCGAAGAAGTCTGATAGTTTTATGGAGCTTTGTTTGCTGTTTAATTCATCTATTGCACACACTCATTCTAAAATATTCAAAGACTTCTATTTATTTTGCTATGTTTATCTACTAAGATTACATTTTAATTTTTTTAAAATGTACACTTTAGTTTTGAGGGTAATATATTATTTACATATCTCTATCCTTACATTAATACACTGGACTGCAAGACTGCTTTATTCTGAAAATAACTGTTTATAAACGAACAATTAAAAAATCAATATAAAATTGAAATCCGAAATCAGATATCAGAAATCAGTTATATTCCAAAATTATTTTGAAAACCACAAGCAATGATGCCTGTACATAAATAGCACTATAAACTGTACTTTACTTAATAGATAAATATTCAGTTCACAGTTCATAGTTAGTCATGTCTCTCCTGTGCCACAGATGTAAAGATTAAGTCTGAAACAATATTGCTCCATTTATTCAGTCAGTTAAGATGTTTGCCAAATGTAATTGTTCTCTTTGTTTTTCTAGTGTCCTCTTATGGGCATGAGCACATTTCTGGAGAGTTTTCTAATGAGCTTCCCATATCCTACTCCTCACCCAATATCCTGAGACTAGAGGCGGCCGCCCCTCATTACCACAACAACCAGTTGCAGGTCAAGGTCTTTTGGAAGAGTCGAAGCCAAGGCAAGTGATCTGCCTCGAACACCAGCAAACAAACCCAGAGGTCAAAGAAGGTTTTCTTCTCAGTGGAAATTATCTCCTTACATAAAACACTCTCAACATGACTTCACACCAGTCACGCAAAGCATATCTTTTGGTTGACGGCCCTTTTAGATCCATCTGTCCATCTAGGCTCAAGTTATTGCCCAAGCAAAGCAATGGCCTGAATCATGATTTATTGAAGCATGTTACCAAAGAAAAATATTATTCATCCTGCATAAAAAGATAATCTCACAGGGATGTCCTCTCTAGACTCTTTCCAACAGATTACTCACAATTTGTTCAGTGTTTTAAAAATACATGTTTGGGGAAGTGACAGCTTTCAAAAGAGATTCCAGTGAAGCCATGATCACTCATAAATAGAGGGTGTTGATTTACTGTTATCTTCTGGAAAGAAAGCATGGGGAGTGATTTAATAATGGAGGTACGAGTGTGAAATCAAAAACAGATGGAGGGAAATGGCAACCTGATATGCTATGGGAGATAGGTTTGAAGAGAGATGTAATGTGGCTTGGATGCGGAACGGGACAGGAGCAGAAGGGGTCCCTAAAAATATGATCTTGCTGCCTTTGTGAGCTTGACCTTAGAAAAATATAAACATAACATGCTGTCTTCTTTCCTTGTAGAAAGCCAAAAGGATTCTAGTTCATACCTTCTCAGATGGTATCCTGAAGTTTGTGCAAACAATGTCACAAAAACAGAGAAAACCGCTACACTGCAGGTATACCCCATTCATCACAATTTAATAACTTATATATCAACCACCTTTATGCTTTATGGCTGAGACTAAAATCATTTAGTTTTTTCCCTAAGATCTTGGGCATATTTTTATTATTTAAAATGTATTATGAATTGTAACAGAACAAATAAATACAAAGCAATAGAGATGTGAATTTAATACAAACACATTGACATTATATGCTTAGGTCTAGTTTAAAAAATGACTGGCCATGAATGAACATATTTTCCTAAAATGTACTATTACTGTTATTTTGTCATTAGTCATTTGTCCAGCCACATGTGGTTCTTATTTATTTAGTATTTATTTAGCTGTGCTTATACTTTATATTTCATACGTTACTCACTGTACTCTATATTAGCAATCACTGTGTTGTTTCTTTGTTCTCTACTCAGGGAACACATTTCGTGATTACCAGTATGTTTTTCGCCTGTAAGTACCGGGTATCAGTAAAGCCCATTACAGAACAAGGGCAGAGGTCAGAGGTCACAATCCTTGTCACCACCCCACTTTGCCCATCGCTGATGGGCAGACGAAAGAAAGAGTCCACCTGTGTCAGAAATGGTAAGACTATTACAGTATCTGCTATTAAACTAAATGTAAATAATACATACTCACAGGTCACATTATTAGGTTCTATTTGCTAGTATTGGGTTGGACCCCGCCCCCTTTGTCTTCAAAACTGCTTTTATTATTTATATCATAGATTCAGCAAAGTGCTGAAAACATTCCCTTAACATTTTTTTTAATCTATAATAAATTGTCTATAATAATTTCAATGTTCTTTATCCCCTCCAGACCTGGGAAAAAATTTTCCCAGTTAATTTTTGCTCCCCTCCAGCATAGAAATAAAGTGGAAAAAAAACATTTTTGCTAACCCATGTTTTATTGTTTTTTTCATGTCCATTACAATTGACGCCAGGTCTAAGTGACCGTAAAATGGCATAAAATCTTACATTACAAAAGCCATGTTTTTAACATAGGAGATTGATGGATTGAATGGTTTGGATGATTTTGGGCAATGTAACCCCAAGAAATCAGTTTTGCATTCAGTTATCAGGGTGGAGACCAATAAGTGTTTGATTTCCCCTGAACTGGTGGATTTTAAACCTAGTGTTCCACTTTGCATGGCATAGATGCTGGTGCTGTCAGACATCAGATCGAAGAGCGCATCTGGTACATACTGTCTGAAGTATTCATATGGGCTCATGGGATTTGTATCACGATCACATTTGTAACTCTTTGTATTGTAACTTTTTTCATGTTGTCACTTGTGACCTCATATCCATTTTCTGCAATTTGCATATTATATAATGCATAAAACTTTGTGCTATACTCTTAACATCTACAAGTACAGGTTATATACATAAAATAAATCAATTGTGAAGTTATAACTTGGCTATGAAAGGCTTGTATTTTGTTTCTATGCATGGTGACATTGACTAACTGAGTGCTGGCTAATACCCCTTGACTCCTGATGTCCATTGGAATGGACATTAAACTTTGAAAAAATCCTATAACTTAATGAAACAAAATATTTTCACAATAACTTGAAATATTAACACTGGAAATTGTTAAAATTATGCTGAGAGAAAATGTATTAGCCTAGCATGAACATAAATTAATATTTTTGAGGTGAAATAGGCACTTACTCCTCCCACTTTTGAACTGCAGAGGCATGTTTGTCTTGTCTGATGTCTGAAGCTCTCTCAGATCAAAAGTCATTTCTACATTGTAATTGGTTAATCAGGAACCAATCATTAACAAGCATTATTGAAACAATGAAATCAGAATTTTTTTATTGTTTTAGACCCAGAAATATGTAATGTCCATTCCAATGGACGCCAGGTCTGAAGGGGTTAAATAGCACCTTTTACAATGTTGCATTGCTTCTAAGCAGCATTACGTATAATAAAAATAACATGGAACTTGTCAAAAGATTTACAACACAATAAGCTGCTAAGGTGCCAGAGCACCAGTTCCCTGTGTTTGCCTGACCCAATTAATAACAATAAACTTCCCACTAACACTTATTTTTTCCTTTATCTAATTTAAAAAAAAACTTGTAAATTTGTAAACTTGCACTTGTAAATGACACTACACTAATGAGACGGGCACTTCCACACTGTTGCCTTGTTCGTTGGTTTACTGTTTCTATTATTCTTTCATTTGTAAGTCACTTTGGATAAAGATGTCTGCTAAATGCCTGAATGTAAATGTAAATGGCCCTCAAAAGAAACCAAAATAACAGTCCATGTCGAGGCATTCGCTGTTTGATGCACTAGCATTAATGGTGTACTTTTTCAAATATTTTAAGGTGAAAAATTCAGTTGTAAAAATATTAGAATTGTGGTTTTAAAAAAAATCAAAAAGCACATCAAAAAAAGATTCTTAGCTGATGAAGCAGGATTTTAAGAGCATCCATTAAGACGGTATTCTATGCTTTGGAAGATTAGTAATTAAAGTGGAAGGTGTAGTAATTTAAACTGGACCAAACAAATGTAGAGCAAATGTATCATCAGGATAACAATGAAAATTAAATCTGATGAGAGCAAATCATTTGACATTTGAGAGCAGTCTCTGTAATATGATTGTTACAAATGGGACTACATTTCCCAGCAGCCACCATACCTGGGGCTGACCACTCCCCTCATCCCACGCCTGTTCCCTGTTTAAAGACTCAGTATAAACTGTGTTCACTCTTGCTCTTATTGTGATCTCTGAGCCTATGACCCATCATCACAAAGATATGGTCTAAATACTGACTGAAAATCCTTTCTAGGAATGAACATATCTTTAAAGACACCACCTTCTTAAGTAGTTTTGAAATAAAAGGTAATTTTATTCTAGTTTTTTAATAAAAGAAAGTAACTAAGTTTTTATTTTAAAAAAAGTCCTGTATTGTTTTAAATAGGAGGTTTGATAACTGCTGTCTTAAAGGGTTTTGGGACATACTCTAAACACCAGGGATGAGTTAATAACACTATGATAATACTATGTAGGGAATCTAAAATTTCATTTCTTTCAACAGCCTGGTATGGTACAGCCTTAGGTATCTATTTTGTTATTTAAGAAATGAATAAACTCATCATTGCTATGATATTGACTGTCACAAGCAGTTGATGCTTTAATTTGATCTAAAATGTCGTAGCTGTGCTGCAGAATTTTAATTTCATTAGCTTTTACACCATTGGATAGTATTAAATCTAAAGTATGATTTTGGCAATAGGTTTGACACAGTAAAGTTTAAAATGTGTTTGAACCCCAGTGCATCTTATTTAATCACATGGATTGTAAAAATTACCAGTAATTAAGACATGATCTGATAAAAAGTAAACACATTCTTTGATGAAGTGTGTGGGGTACCCTGGTGGCCTGTATGCAGTAGCTAGTAGAAATTACAAACTCAATTTAAAATCTACACCAGGAATCACGTTTTGCCTGTTATGCCATTATTTTTAATTTTGTTATTGGTATAATATTCTGTCCTAGAGCGCCATCCTCAGATGAAGAAATCATTGCAGCGGCCTGAGAAACTTGCAGCATTGTTTCAGCTGCTGAATGGCTCCATGCAGGCAGTCTTTAGCTGGCAGGTGTCACCACAGAGACCAGGACAGACACCTGTCACCGGCTTCTTGTTCTCCTGGGTCAGAGTGTCCAGTAACAGCACAGATGGCACATCGATGTCTCAAACACAAGTCCTGCCACCTGTGAGTCACACTCACTCTGTACAAAACTGATAAAAGACCGCCTGGATTATTTTAAAGGGTGTCCGAAATGATCACCATGCACCAAATGACATGATATATTGGCCATATGCTGTATAAAGCATTTAAAGCAATCATTTTACCTCACATACAGTTTTTCATTTTTATACAGCATGTTATGTACAACAAACATGCTGATGTACAATCATTAGAAAGTGTGTACTTTTCAATGTCGTGTTGTTTTGGAAAGCTATGTTGGGTAGATCATCAAACACATGACCTTTTAGTTTTAAACCCCTCAAGTACCCCTCAACCCCTCATGGTGTTGTCTATGGTCGTGTTCTGTTGTAAGTGCATTAGTGGAGAGGTTTAAGAGGATGAATGTGTTGTATTATGGATTCATCTATGAATGATTGTTTATTAGGATCAGCTGTCAGTGATTAAAGATGGGATCCAGCCTGACAGTGTGTATAAAGTTCAGGTCCAAATTCTGTCTGAAGCCAGAAATGGACCATCAGTGACCAAAACTCTCCACACTCCTCATGTGAACGGCACTCTCCTCTGAGGTACAAATGACGCTTTTAAAATTAAAGCTTGTGTGATATTCAGAGTACAGAATGTGTGCCAAACCTACACCTGCTCTAATCCCCCACAGTTACAGTAACCAAACTTTACACTTATACTGCCTAATGACTTTGTTAAGAGTAAATGGAGTCTTTAAGTAATTTCAAGTGAACTTTATTTGTAATACATGATTGCATCACTTTGGTGTGTGAAGAGTGACACGCTGCCTTAAAAAGTTTACTAAGGTTTAGTATGAAGGAATAAAAACAAGTTCTAAAGTTGGATAACTTTGTTTGAGGAAAGTTGTCTTCCACAACTTTCACAAAATTCCATTCAATCTTGACATAATAAATATTTTCTTCTACAGATGGAGGAAACGTGTAGAATTCAGCTGCTAAACATCTCCATCATCAACTCTAGAATCTTCAGGCTTTTCTCTGTGGACATAAAGACAATGTCAAGAGATCAGACCACACCCAGAAGACCAGTGCACACATTTAAGATATTTTAGAAATATACCCAGAACTGAAGGGTCTGGATGAGTGTACATACCATGACAACTACATGGGCTGAATTATTCTTTCAATATGTAAGAATTTATGGGACTAAAGTGTTTTGTTTAGTTGCATAGTTATGTAATGTTATTATATTGACATTTATTTTTTTCATACAGAATACAGTTTAATAAACATGCTTTTACTCAATTCAGCTTTATGTATGGGGCACTTTTTACAATATTGCATTGACTTAAAGTATAGCTACATGAAACATGAATGAAAACTAAAACACAAAACACCCTCAGACCTCCATCAATGTGGTGGATGAGCTGCAGGCATATCATCAGGGAACAGGTGAAAGTTGTGGCAGGCAAGGGGAAGTCTGTTGTTCAAGGCAGGTCAAGGCAGACAGCAAACAGAAACCAAAAGACAGGCGGCAAACAATGAATAGTAAGAGACAGACCAGGATCATACATGTGAAAGCCAATACCAGGGAAAAAGCTTGGTAATGCAACCATAGGAATACAAGACTTCACCACAAGTAACATTTCATGGAGGTTTAAATACATAGTCCTTGATTAATCAAAATGACCACCACCTGTGGCGGGCATGGTCCAGGCACGGGGTTGTGGGAAATGTAGTTCGTAACACTGATCCCTTGCCTGGTTCCTTTTTATGCGTTTTGTTTGTATTACTGCCGCTTGCTGTTATTGACCCCTGCCTTTCTGACCTTGATAGATAAATATTGCACATGGATCCTCTGAGTCCAGAGTCTGTTACAGACAGGGTATGAGGGATTTCCCCCCCTATACTCTGAAAAAACATTTGCAATAATGACCTAAAATACCTGAAAAAAAAACAAAGACGTAGTAGAGTCTTTGGTACTGTTATTATATCATTATGCTAGAATTAAAATAAACAATTTACAAAGCACTAAGCTAAGTTAAAACTAGCACCTGGCTTGACGCTATGAGGAAACATGCTCAATTTTGAACACACAAAAATCTGTCAAGGTAGGTTAAGGTCCTGTGACACAGCATTGCATGACACAAAGTCTTTAAAAAGCACCTTTAATACCGTCTTTGATACGGTACAGTAGACCATCATCAGGATGTTTTTCAACCAGTATGCATACAGACAAAACCGCTCTACTGAGGATGCCATTTTACACCTTCCTCGCACAACAACAAGCCACCTGGACTGCAGAAAAGGGAACTATGCAAGACTGCTGTTTGTGGACTACAGTTCAGCGTTCAACACCATAATTCCCTTCAGGCCCCCTCTTCATGCCAGGAGAACAATCTACTCCTAAAAGACAGCAAGACTATAGAGGTATTTGTGGACTTAATGGACTTTAAACTACCTCTCAGGTGATAAAGACTTGTTACACCTGCACCATTGAGAGCGTGTAATGGTTCATGGGACTGGTGTTCATTCTGTGTATCTGCGTTCTCTGTCACTGAGCTGATTGCTTGTCAGTGTTGCCCAACAAACCATGCTAAAAGCTAATCTAGAGCTACAGCACCTGAATTAAGTTATACCTAAATTATGACTCCCTATATCAGCCTCACTGTTTGTGCAGTTGTTGTCAGATTGTTATTTGCTCATGCCTTGTAAATGCTCTTGCTTATGTCGTAGTCCTGCCAGACGTTCAATGTAATCCTTAGTCCTAGGTGGATTATATCTTCTCTTGGAGAGTTGTACTGTGCTGAGAATCTACTCATTTGGATTAATTCAAATTCAAAATTCAAATTTTATTGGTCACATACATAATCGTACACAGTATGACAGTATGTAGTGAAATGCTTTTACGCCTGCTGACCCTGGGAAGAATGTAAACATAACAGTAAAAAGTAAATAGTAAGTAAATAGAAATCTACAAAGAAAATAAGAATATAATATATCTATATAAAAGGATACAAAGTAAATAAATACAATAGTATGTTTGTGTTGTGTAAAAAAATATACAGACGGTTGTGTGTGAAGAACACACTAATAAGACATTACAATAGTAATGATAATAATAACAGCATTGATGGATGTGCACCACTTGCTGTAGATTCAGCTGATCGCACCTCCCTCTGGAGAGCTCTTCTGTCCTGCATGGTGCTGTTCCCGAACCAGGTTAACACAGAGATACCTAAAGCTGTCCACTCTCTCTACTGGGCTCCCATTGATGATGGGGATCTGGTAGTTCCTCGCCTGCTTTCTTCTGCTCCTTAGTTTTACTGACGTTGAGGAGGAGGTTGTTTCTCTGGCACCAGTCCTCCAGAGTCCTGATCTCTTTTAGGTAGGCCGTCTCACTGTTGTTAGAGATCAGTCCCACCACAACGGTGTTGTCAGCAAACTTTATGATGTTAGTAGAGTTAGTAGTGTCCATACAGTCATATGTGTACAAGGAGTACAGCGGGGGGCTGCAGTGTATAGGGTAAGTGAGGCTGAGACATGTCTGCCCATCCTGACTGCCTGTGGTCTGCCGGTTAGGAAATTACAGATCCACTGACAAAGAGATGCGCTTAGTCCCAGGTGCTTCAGCTTGATGGCAAGTGTGGAGGGGATTATGGTGTTAAATGCTGAACTGTAGTGCACAAACAGCATTCAAACATAATTCCCCTATCTGGTGTCCAGGTGGGTGAGTTTAGAAAAGTGCTTCCACTTTTAGAGGGCAAACAGAGAGAATGAGGAGAAGCTTCATCCCGCAGGAAGACTTTACTCTTTGTTCATCTCACTCCCTGAACCAACTTTGCACATTTGCACAACAGTCACTTTAACAGAATGTTAAAATGTGTATATACCTTTTTTGTATTTATATTTTATAATAATATTTTATTATTTATTGTAATATAAATATTATGTATAATTTATTTTATACTGGTTCTCTCATATTTTATACTTTATTTACTACTATACCTTTTATACTTTTATACCTCATCCTTTTATCCTAACTTTTACCTGCCTATAAAGCCTATAACCTGTACCAGTATATCTGTGGTTTCAGCCTTTCACCATGTTCTGGGTTTGTAAGCAGGTCAGCGTAAGACGTCTGGAAAACCACCCTAGTGTGTGCAGGGGCCCACCAGATTAAATGTAACTACATGTGTTGGGGGGCAAGGTAGGTTGTCCTCCATGACAACATCCTAGGAGGAGACGACAGCCAGCCAAGAGACTATAGGGCTACAGTTATGTTGATATTTTATTGATCCTAATATATTTTGAGATCAATAATGACCATTTAAAAAACCCTAAGCTATGTTGTCAGCACTCTGCATGTAAGCAAGGCGACAGTGGCAAAGAACCAAAATTTCAACGCTGTAAAACAATTGTTTTTGTAAAACAAGACAATGTTATGAATTGCAGCTATAACATCTCACTGCTGTGACAGAGCAGGGAACAGGTATAAAATTTAACTAGTTTAGGGGTTGATTACACACTTGTTAATAGGAAGAGTAATTAATGTTCATCATAGTCCTATTGATCTGTCTCTGGTCATTCCATCTCGTCTCTGCAACATCCCAACAAAGCTGACTACAGGACATTGGGGAAATGAAAAACAGACAACATCTGTCTTCCACAGTAACAAGCTAGAATACTTCAATTATTTGATGGATGCTCTGTGAGGCCTGCTTCATCTGAGAATCCTATATAATAGCAACTTGTTTTGAAAGCCACATATTTCAAAATTTTATAAAACTGTTAAGTCTCACAGTCCGGTTGTAGCCATGTTGGGATCCATGTTGGGTGTTTGTTTAAAAGTTATGTTCAGAAATTTCATTTTATTTTTAGTTAACTGTAACCTTAATAGAATGTTTGTTGTTTGCCTCTTCCAAATTACAACCTGAATGCTCACTGAAGACAATGGAGGCTAAGATGTAATGCATTTATTTTGCCTTAATGCATTTATTTTGCCATAATGCACATATTTTGCAAGCTTATTCATAAGCAATTAATTATCAGACGTAGTGTTACGTCCCAAGTGTCTAGAGTACAGGAGTAACAGGGTGAGTTGGGGTGAGTGTGTGCCAGTCCTCTGCCCCTCATGACAGACAAGTTTATAGCAGATCCACCTAATTAATTAACATAAATACAGCAGAGAAAGAAAAAAACAAGACGCAAACATAGACTTCAGGGAGCATCAGCAAGATGGCACCAGCGAAACCCCCATTAATACTGACATTTGGTTACAAAAACCTTAAATGCGATGGCAGAAAACGTAATGCTGTCTGTAAAACATGTAGAACTAACATCAAATATGCAAGCGCAACAACATTGAACGTCAGACATTTGAAAACAAAGCTGTAAAAAAAAGCTGAAAAAAAGTAAGTTGTAAAAAACCCTAACAAAAATTAACCCTGTTTTTGTAGTAAAAGTTTTTGTAGCTATGTCTTTTGGTGTATTGAGGACTATTGTTGTGACTTAGACTCCACCTCAGAGACTTGAGTCTTGACTTGGACTTAACATTAAAGACTTGAGACTTGACTTAGACTCGACCTCAAAGACTTGTGAACATGTTTGCTTCAGAACAACACATAAAAATATGTAGTGTTACTGTGACATCACAATTGTACTTCAGAGCAACACATACAAATATGTGTTACTGTGACATCACAATTTACTTCAGAACAAAACATTCAGATCCGAGAATTCACTGTGACATCATGCATTTACTTCTTTTTTTGACATGTTTATTCAATATTAGCAGGGTAAATGTACAATGGGCTTAAAACACATCATGCATTTATTTCAAAACAACACATAGAAGTTTGTAGGGTTACTGTGACATCACAATTGTACTTCATGTCACGAATGCGGTTCCTGTGGCTCCCTCTGCCGGCCACCAGGGGGATCCGTACCCTGAATATTAAGACTACATCTTCCAGCAGCGCCGTACCTGGGCCATGCCTCTGCCAGCTGGCGGCCACTTCTAATCAACGACTCCATATAAACCGCTTACGAACTCTCTTTCTTTGAGTCTAGTTTGCCCTCATGTGACTATTCCGAGCGTTTTGTCCTGGACTGCTTACCTGTTGTGACTTGGATCGTTCTCTAGATTGTGATTGTTTGCTGCCCGCCTCTTGGACTCTTATAGATATCGACTTGACTTAGACTCGACCTCAAAGACTTGTGAACATGTCTGCTTCAGAACAACACATACACATCTGTGGTGTTACTGTGACATCACAATTGCACTTCAGAACTATCACACCACCTCCTCGCTTGATCAATAAAGAGTTCTGTTACTGATGGCTTAATTTAACTTTATTGTGGCTTGATTCCACCTTGGCCAACAATGCCACTTTAAACCACCGTCAATCTCGCTGGATGATGTTTAAACACATTTATTTACTTTCTTTGTTTTATTTTACCTTGATTTCTCTTGATTGAAATTGCTTGATTTCCTGACACGCAACACCTTTGTCTTTCAATCAGGTGTGCGTCTCTAACAAGGGTACATCGGAACAAACAAAAAAGAACAATCGTTCCTACCAGATGACTACCAAAATAAAGGCGCTAAATTCTAACAAAATAAAAGCACAAAATTTCTCTTAAGCTCCTATTATTACCTATCATTCAATATTATTTAAATAAAAGGTAAATAAAAAATTAATAATACTTTTTTTAAAAAATAAAAAAAATAAAAATTATGGCAGTAACACTCACACCAAATCACATACTTATTGTGATTTCTCAAACATATTACATTCAAGTAATAACACAGTTTTATGTACAGGTCTATCAAGATATACTGTTTGATAGTCCTCTTTCCATTCTTATCCAGAGTGGCGTCGCTGAGCATCAGCTTGACTTTCCTTACTCTTCCATCTGTGCTAGGATAGACTTCTGTTACTCTTGCAAGCTTCCACTATCCTCTTGAAGAATAACAACGTCAATAACACTTGTGTTCCTCTTGTCCTTTTGCCATATTTGCCTTTGCTGAGGATTGAGAAGATTTTCCTTCTTCCACCGTGTCCATAATTCATTTGTGAGAAACTGAACTTGGCGCCATCTCTTCCTTAGGTACAGGTCCTGGTTTATGAACTCACCAGGAGGGGGCAGTATAATGTTGGATTTCATCATAGAAATATGATTGGGTGTTAGTGGTTTAACACTAGTTGGATCATTCAGGTTCTCTACTGTTAATGGTCTGCTATTCACCACAGCCATAACTTCATAAAGAAATGTTCTAAGGGAGGTACTATCAAGTCTCTTGGAGTTTTGATCAAGAATAGCTGTTAACACACTTCTAATAGTTCTTATTTGCCTCTCCCAAACACCTCCCATGTGGCTTGATGAGGGGGTGTTCAGTACAAATTTACATCCATATTGTTTCAATTGCTCTTGGTTTTATGCCTTTCATAGCAATCAAAACTCTCCTTTAGCACCTACACAATTCATACCTTGGTCACATCTGATTTGTCTTACATGTCCACAAATAGCAATAAAACAACAAATGTAAAGCATTAATGAAAGCATCACTGGTAAGGTCATCTAACATTTCAATATGTATTGCCCTATAACACATACAAGTAAAAAGAAGATCATTCCTTATGAACTTTTTTCTGCCCTCCTTTACATAAACAGGTCAAAAACAGTCAATCCCACAGTAGGAGAATGGAGGTGTCATCTCCACTCTATCCTCTGGCAGATCTGACATACGTTGGTCTTGTGTACTTCTCCTGTACTCTGCCTCAAGTAATAGAATAGAACGCGCTTGTGGATATGTGAAGCGACTGCACTGGTACATCCTTTGATCCATAGTCCATTGAAGCGCAGCTCGTTTGCAGTTATTCCTCTTCCCTGGTGATGCACCCTTTCATGGTAGTGTTTAATCAGCAGACATGATACATGATTTGACTCAGGTATGATGGCAGGATGTTTGACATGTGAATAAAGGCTTGATTCTGGTTAAACGTCCTCCCACCCTGAGTACTCCCTGCTCATCAACAAAGGGGCTCAGTTTACACAGCTTGTGTGTTTTATGTTGAAGCATAAAAATATTCTCTGCAAAATGCACTGTCTTGTACCAGCTTTATTATAAACAGTTCTGCTTCTTGTCTATACTGAATACTTATGTTTTCACCTTTTGTTTGTGTGACACCTTTAAAGTCTTTCACAAATTTCCTTAAACGAGCAATGGCTTTAACAACTCTTCTCCAATCTGAACATTTTGTGAGGCGTTCTAGTATTGTTTTCTCTCCTTGTTGTGCGTGATTGTTGAGCACATGCACTGTTTTTAACTCTGGATCACTTGGCGTAACTTCGCTAACTTGGACATTTTTAATGGGTGGCTCACTTTGCCACAAAAACTCTGGACCTTCGAACCAGTTTAACTTGAGGAGTTGCTGAACACTTAAACCTCTTGATGCATGATCAGGAGGGTTACTTTCAGATGGCACGTGATGCCACTGTTGTCTGTCTGTGAGTGACTTTGTGACAATTGAGCCCTTCCTGAACCTACAGAGTACTCCCACCAGTGTATTTGTGAAGTCGGGCGCTGTAAGCAGGTGTTCATTTAATGAAGTGTTTTTGTACTGTGCAGAGGTGTCAAACATTACACGTATCTTATCAGGCTTTTGTGGGTGGTATACTACATGGTGTGGTATATACCAGGCAGGACTGTTGCAAAGTTCATTCTCTGCAAGGTACCTTCTCTGCATCTCTTCGTGTGATGATATCTTCCATAAACCTTACATAATCCATGTAGTTCTTTTGGTCCCTTTTAAATCTTCTCTCAAGACTGTTTAAGCGTTGCATTGCGTTGCAGAACAACACATAGAAATATGTGGTGTTACTGTGACATTGCAATTATTTTTCAGAACAACACATTCAAATCTGAGAATTCACTGTGACATCACGCATATTTCAAAGCAACACATAGAAATGTGTGGTGTTATTGTGACATTACAATTGTACTTCAGAACAACACATACAGGTTGTGGTGTTATTGTGACATCAGGTTACGTATGTATCCCTGGTTCCCTGAAGGGAACGAGACGCTGCGTTGAAACGCTATGGGAACGGCATCAGCTTTTATGCACTCTGATACAGGTGTCTAATCACAAATTGGGGGGCGTGTCGTCACAGGCGAGGTGGCGGCATGACCAAGAGACTATAAAACGCACATGCAAAATGCCGCTCAGGTTAGCTTTGGATGTGAATGAGGCAAACGCAGGTAAGCAGAACTGAGGTATGGCAGGAGACGCAGCATCTTGTTCCCTTCAGGGAACCAGGGTTATATACGTAACCTGAGACGTTCCCTTTCAGGAACTCGAGCTGCGTCGAAATGCTATGGGAACAACATGCCCACTATCCATACTGAAGCGACCCCCCTGCCCTCTGTGTTAGATTGCACGAGTTAGGGCAAGAGGACCTAACAATGCCTAATAAAAGTTAAGGGAGTGGACCATCCCGCAGCGTCACAGATGTCCTGAATTGGGACACCTGCATAGAAGGCCTTGGAGGCCGCCATACCCTGAGTAGAATGTGCCTTGGTCCCCTTAGGAGGGGGGGTACCAGAGGACTCATAAGCAATGCGAATCGCATCATAAATCCAACAACTTAGAGTCTGCTTGGTAGCGGAAAAGCCATGCTTAGGATTCCCAAAGCTTCTATAAAGGAAGGTGCTACAGAGAGAGCCTGAAGGGCAGGGAAGTGATGGTGATGGCCAACAGAGAAGTGATGGCCAACAGGAACACTGTCTTAACTGATAATAGATGATCAGATATTTCCTCAATGGGCTCAAAAGGTGGAGCACAAAGAGCTTCAAGAACTACAGCCAGATCCCAAGGTGGGATA
>JBAJNP010001230.1:32168-66044 GCA_036877545.1 Yasuhikotakia modesta
GCTATTTGCACTTAGTCCAAAGAAAATACTTTTTTGTTGCTATTTACACTAAGTGTTAATAGAAGGCGGATGCTATTTACAAGAAAAACCCAACATTTTTATACCTTGAATTCACTGTAAGTCGCTTTGGATAAAAGCGTCTGCCAAATGAATGTAAATTAAGTAAACATTCATAAACTAAAATAATATCCAGAAAGCGCACGAGGCGCAACTGTTTTCAGAAAGCAATCATGATTTTGTTTACCCACGATTGCCATTTGGCCTTCACCATCAGATGGCGCTGCTTGCCTTGTGTTCGACAGTATAATTCATTCAGACGTTTATTTTAGCTACATATACTTCTAACGGCTTTAAACTTTTAAACATAAATTATGACAGCGAACTGGTTTTAATATGTATTTTAATATGTTGCGAAATCGCAAAAAATTACCTACATTTTATGTCATTTCCGGGTCAGGGTCAGTTCGCGGTACTTTGGAAAGGTCAAGAAGAATGGAGAATCATGGAGGAGGATCTGGAAGAGTTCCTGCGCTCTCGTGCGGTCCCAGAAGTGGACATCACTCGCATGAAAAGAGACAAGGTGGGTAGAAAATATACTATGTGTAGTTGATGCGTTTTCAAGGGCTTCTGAAAATGGTTACTGATAACCCAAAAGTAACAAGCTAACTGTACATTTAAACAAAATCAGTAAATTGGCTAGAGACGTTGAAAAGGCATTGCTCTCAAAATGTTTGTGTCGACCATGACGTGACCATTACCTGTGTTCACAGTAATACAGTTTTACTCGGTTGCTTTCATGCAATTCCCAGAACATAATGAAATTTCTCAACAGTGTTCGTTCAACCGCCACATCCTTTTAACTGGCACTTGTGTATATGCTTGTGTATAACTGGTATTTGTGTATATGCAAAAACTTTACTGTGTATTCTGTATGTCAGTGCCAGTACTGACAGATAAAATGTAATTGTGAATCCAGTCAGACATTTTGTTTTGATTCTCCTACATCCTGTAAAAAGAATTCCTACGAACAAGCACTGAAAATACTGAAAGGTGTGCATGTGTGCGTGTGTGATCACACACATTATCAAAATAAGTATTTGAAGTATGTCTTATATTTTTCTTTTGGCAGATTGACAAGGCAGTGTTGTCAGTTATGACAGATGTACAATTAGCAAGATATGTACCATCATATGGTGACCAAATAGCAGTTGTTTCCTTTTGTAACCAAAAAAGCCATAACACGGACAAGGAAAGTCTTCTACAGAGGTTGCGAGACAAAATAGGACAATTAAGTCAAAGATGAAAAGTGGTCACACATTAGCTGTGGTCCAAACACAAGCAGAGTGCATGGTATGACAAAGAAATAAGTCCGCAGAAAAGACCACTAGAAAAATTGAAATTGGGTGGCTTCATTTTACCAACGATAACTACCAACAGGTGAGGACCAGAAATGGTGGTGGTACCAGACATGAAACGGTGGAAAAAACAACAATTGTGGCACAGATTTTGGAGATGGGAAAATTGCTGTTTTTTTCCACATGACCTGTCCACAAAAGGCAGAGTGGAAGATTTCGAATTCAAAATATGTGATTTCAAAAGAAATATGTTTTTTTGGAATACACAGTGGGTCAACTTTACCAAAACACCAAACTGAAGCTACTTAGATTTTATGTCTGTACAAAAGACAGAGAAACAGATCATTCTTCATTTACCGAGGAGGAATGTAGAGAAGATTCTTCAATTGAGGATTTAATTGACTACAACTCCAATGAAGCAGACCTATTGTTAGCTGAAGGTGGTTCTCACACTGAGGAAGACTTGTCAACAGACCTACCAAACCATGAATGTTCATCTGTCAGTGACATTACTAAAGAGGTTTGTGGCTGGATTTGAAATTAAATAACAAAAATGGACAGATAAATGGTGGTCCTCTAAGAGTAAATTGTAGATGTTAATTAAAAGATATGTAATTTGCATTTCTTTCATAAAATGGTTCATTTTTTTTGGCATTTTATTTTATACATGTTTTCTTGTTGCAGAATCTGTCTATGACAGCAGAAAGTCCAGGAAGACTGTATTACTCACATTCAACCCCAAATGTCATTACCAAAACTCACAGTGGCCAAAGGCAGCACACCAATTCAAGTCATGATGTTACAGCCTTGTATTATTCTCCACATGTTTCAGACTTCTCTGACTCTGAAATTATCGAAGTTGTTGTGACCAGTGCAGCTCCTACCAGCCAACAAACAGAGCCTGAAGATATCAGTCATGCTACTTCAGATGATTCACAATTGGATACAATTGAATGGAATCCGGAAGATGAGCTTTACAGAGCCACAGATGATGATGGGACAGTTGTGGTGAACATCAATGATGATGTCTCTGATGATGTGTCTGATGATGAGGTAATGTTTTAACATCAGAAGGTCCTAGGGTTAGCGTATTAAAAATGTGTAATGTCTGTTGATATTAAAGTAAGTCTTTAAGAAGTCTATACATGTGTTTCTATGAATTCATGTTATGTTGTAGGTGCACAAAAGAAATGGCTTACATGTCTTTAAAAGTCTGTACTTAGTATAATGTTGGTTCAACATTTACTGGTGTTTAGAGTTACAGGCCTAATTGAGTGTTTATGCTGCTTTAAGACCTGTAGAAATCTGTAACAAAGCCAAACAGTTTATTTCTAACCCTACCCTAACCCTAACCACAATTGCTGTTTGTATTTGTATACTGATGTGTGAACGTTTTAACCTTCTTACAGTAGTGACTTGATTTTATGACAAAATAATGCTGAAAACTAGGTAGTAGGTAATACAAGGTAGGTAATACTAGGTAATACAAGGAGTTCACAAACTTACCCAGCACAAATGTAATTTCAGTGTGGTCTTTTAAACAATTTGTAATTACATATTGGGAAATCTTAAATCATGTTGTCTACAATACTTTTATGACACAAATGCTCCATTAATTTATTTTTTGTCATGTGTATGTTTTGTTCTAGCTGGAACAGGGACAGAATTCGCCATCACAACATTTGTCAAACAACCAATCAACCGCAGCTGGCAGCTCGGGGGATCCAGGGACTACACGGCGAGCATCAATGCACAGGATAAAGGTCCTTGAAGAGCTTGTGTCTGTGTTTAAGGACAGTAGCATTCTTAATGTGTCTCTAAAGATGGATTTTGTAAACGAAAACGCCATTGATGATGCAGGGGTTTCTAGAGAGGTTTACACTACATTCTGGGAGCAGTTTCTTCAACAGTGCGAGGGGGAAATGGAGCGAGTTCCAAGGCTTAGGCCAGATTTTTGTGAGGATGAGTGGCAAGCAGTTGGTAGGATATGGGTGAAAGGGCTGCTAGACCACGGTGTTATACCATTAATGCTTTCGAAGGCTTTCATTTTGGCCTGCATCCATGGAATTTACTCAGTTGATAAAGACATTCTCATGATGTCCTTTCTCAGTTACCTAGCTCCGGTTGAGAGATCAACTGTTGAAAAAGCAATAGAGGGGACCGTGGAGGAAGATAATGGGGAGGACCTCCTGGACCTCTTCTTACGAATGGGGTCCCATTACCTTCCTTCAAAAGATAACATCAGACTCGCGATTGAAACAATGGCTCATAAAGCCATTTTCAGGTCCATTATGAATGTAGTACGTGTAAATCTGCCAGACAAGGACAGTGTATTAAAACTTTATGAGGCAAAGAAGGCCACAGGAAAAAGAGTGGTGCAACTATTAGAAACCACAAATGTAGTACTTTCACAAAGAGAACAGATAGCATTTAGCTACCTCCAGCGCTATGTTAAAAATGCAGATGAAACAAAGGCTGAAAAATTCCTCCATTTCTGCACAGGCTCCTGTGTCATTTGTGTGGACAAAATAATGGTGTGCTTTAACGCAGAAAGTGGGTTTAGCAGGAGGCCAGTGGCCCACACATGTGGAGCAACCCTTGAGTTGCCATCCACATACAGCTCCTTTCAGGAATTCCGTACTGAATTTGACAACATCCTCTACAGCAATTACTTAAACATGGACATAATATAGAGAATTTAAACAGCAAATCTTTCATTGAGCATAAAAATGTAGTTTGTATTCTTTTTGTTTGTTGCAATGCGAGTCTATTTT
Source organism: Yasuhikotakia modesta (assembly GCA_036877545.1). Lineage (NCBI taxonomy): Eukaryota > Metazoa > Chordata > Actinopteri > Cypriniformes > Botiidae > Yasuhikotakia > Yasuhikotakia modesta. The sequence continues at coordinate 36,298 of JBAJNP010001230.1, forward strand.
ATTGTTCAAGTATATTTGTTCAGAAAACAACAAAGATCTTTTTTTTGCAGCGTCTGATAGAGGCCAGTGTTTTTTGAGTTTTTGAATTTGAGGCTGATAGGCTAGTTGAAGATTTTCTGTATGGAGAAGACCTGTTTTATTGTTCTGGATAAATATTTGTTTTTATCTGATTTTGTTTTTTGATTGCGACATTGATATATGAGTTACAATGTATATTAATGCAAAAAGGCCATGACCATAAAAAATTTTTTAATTTTAAAATCTTTTTTTTAATGTGCCTTAAAAGTGATAACTACATTTTGCAGCAGGTTGTACACTATAATTAATGATGACAATGTCATAGAAGTGTTAAAAATAGTGTTGTCTAATACACAATTGTCTTTTTTTTTACTGCCAGTAATGTTTTGGTAACAACTCATGTTGTGATTGATTAAAAGAAAGTGAAAGTGACATGTTTTGTTTGTCAGTTATGGTAACCCATAATATGGGTTTTTTCACATGCATATAGTTATTATAGTAATTTCCCTCGAGCAAAAGTGCAATTGCTCCATGAAACATCCGGTGGTAGTAGTTTGTGAAAGACTCAAAATAACCTACAGGCGGAGAATAAGTGGGCCTGGCCGAAACGCACATTTTCAAGTTGGACGTTCACTCCTTTTTGGCGTAATTTTGCAGAGGAGTGAGAGCGGGTGCAGCTACCCACGTGCAGGTGAGTAAGCATTTAATTTGTAGTATCTGCACTTATCTGTCGTCTTAGGTTTGTGAATTAAAATAAAAATAAGCATCAAGCAACTTTGCACATTGCTTGGCAACATTAACACAACATTATTCGAGTTCATGTCTATTGTCAGTATTAGCATATCGTGTTTGCTAGTTTTGCTCTTTTTTTATTCATAGTTTTATAAGCTGTTAAATAATTTTTACTCATGTTTGGCTTAAATGGAAAGCATGAAAAGGGAGTTATTTACAGCAACAGCTTCACAAGTATCTGGCCAAGACAGCTGATAGCGACAGAACCAAGAGCGAGGCAGAGCATTCAGCAGCGTAAGTTTATTGTTACAATATTTGATTAGTTTCTGTACTGATTCTCTACGCAAATTTATGAAAATGATTAAAAAACAGAATCATTCTGCTGTCAATTTCCACCCAAAAGCACGAGCACCAGGTCCGCGTCGACTGTGCAAAATGCTCGCCGTTCTTTTCCCCCTCCTCTTAAATAATGAATTTAAATCATTTGTCATAACCAGTTCACTGTAAGTCGTTTTGGATAAAAGCGTCTGCCAAATGGATAAAGTAATGCTTTTGTTTGAGTAAATGCGTGGTAAAATGTTGTCAGGTAAAGAAAACTTTATGATTGATGATTTGTACATACCATTATTTTCATGTTTGGTTTTCTTTTTACTGTACAAGACTCTGCCTGGCTGCTCTCCATTACAATGAGAATGCTGCTGGAGACCAGGCCATCTCATCCTCTGGGTCCCTCTCTACAGGATGCATTTCCCAAAGGCCAGGAAGGGAGAGTGCAGGATGTCATCATATTTTCAACAATAAAAAACCTGTACATTGTTACATTATATTATTATATATTAGTTACAGAAGTGTTTGTGATTGTCAAATTTGCACAGGGTACGTGGAAGACTTGATGGGCCTCATCATGGGGCAGGTCTTTGTGGACGCATACAGGGAGGAAATCCTGAAAATACACATCCCTCCGGACCTGTCTTTAGAGTATGAGCATTCAGAAAAGGGTGATGGCAATTACGTTTCTCCTATCAAGTTGTATGTTGTACACAACATTGTATTAGTAAGCTGGTTAAATAATCTGTCAGTTCTCTCAGACAAAGTACAGTTGTCACATTTGGCTGAAAATATTTCATTAGCTTTATTTCCATTTTTTCTTTCAGTAATAAATAATTTTTGGAATTTCTGTTGTGTGTGTGTTTCATACCAGCTGTATTTGCAGATAATAGCCATACAAAATAAAGAAACTAGTTATTTTGGGGAATTGTGCAATTGTCTAATATGTTTTGGCATATAAGGCCATTGATGACCTATAAACAAGACTACAATCTGTTTGCTAAAAAAGCAGTATGTTGTCATAGATTTGTCAAATAATGGGTATTTAAAATAAGAAATAAAATGTACTGCTCTATTCCCCGGAGCTGTAAAGTGCCATGCTCAGCTCTGTAGATGTTTAATGCATTTTGGAGGGAGTAAACCTGGATGATCAATCACACATTGAGGGCTCATGAGGGATCATTTATAATATGCTGCTCATGTGAGTAGTGGATGCAGCTGCAAAGAGGATGTGGTGGTTGTAAAAGTGAAGGACTGGAACACATCAATAAGACAGGATAAATAAGGTTGGTGACTAAGAGGACCTGAGAACAATGAGAAGCCACATAATGAGGATAAATCTGGTTTTCCGATTGTAATAGGGGCAATAACAGTTTTGTCAACCATTATGTCCTATAGGGACTCCTTATAGTCCTAGATCCCATCCTACAACCCACCCCCTTCCATCAGTTCTCTAAACCAAACCATCAGGTGAAGAAAAAAGAAAAATAATAGGTTACATAGGCATTCATAATACATCTAGTTCTATCATTTAATCATCTTTAATCAGACAGATCCACAATTAAAATAAACTAATTTATTTCTTGTTGAAGTGTCAATTTTTACATTAGGATCACAGAAAAAATATAAAAAGGTCACAGGTCAATTAGTGAAAATGAGTTTTCTTTTATTTAGTTAATATCCTTTGTAACTCCTTTAATGGTTTAAGGTCCTTGGAGTTCAGGGGTGCCCTGTGGGTTATTTACAGAGCTGCAGTTGCAGTTGAACCTGTATATGCATTCTCTCAGATGCATATGGGTCAACAGGCAAATTCAGCTGGGATTCAGCCATAAGTATATTACAGAGTTGATATACATCTGGGTCACATGGAGTGGCCTGCCGAAAGACACATTCAGTTGCGCAAACTTCAACATGTCCCTCTTCAACAGGACAAAGATAGTCTGTCGTCTGGTAAAGCTCTGGTACTGCATACATGACATTGGGCCGACCACTAGGGACGTTCGGGTTACTTGATGGCCTGATGACATGAGCATTCCAGGTCTGTGCTGTGTCATCCAGTTCATCCTGCTTAAAATAAACATACTTTCATATAAAGCATTCATATAAAACCCCACCCCTCCTCCCTCGTTGAAGCCATGCTCACCATTCTGTCACTTACTCCTATGCATTTAGCTATTAAAATGACCATACAAAAATATAAACCTCCTAACATTCACGTGCATAACTTTATGTTAAACGTGAAAACAATGTCCTCACCTGTATAAGTCCCATGCAGCAAAACTGAACAAGGCTTTTGTCCAGAAAACCACCATCAAAAAACCCATGGTCTCTTAGGTCCCCCAAGAGAGTCAACCAAAACTCCACGCACTGGCGGCGCAGAAACCCCCACCAATATTCAATTCGCTGATTAGCGGTGCTGGCTCGCTCCAGGTAGCTATCCAGTGTGTCGTCTGGCTGCACAAAAACGAGAAAACGCTGAAAGCCTCTCACATGGCCATTTTCAGTTCCAAGGTCACCCCGCACGATTCTTGGACAGCCTCTTAAACGTTGCACTGGTTCTAAGTAGTACCCTCCAATCACCTTTGGGTCACTGCTCGTTGTGTAGACATTAAGCCAGATCATTTTTCTAGAAAATCCATCAATGCAGCCATTTACACAAATACCATATGGCTTCAATTTATCGTAGGAGTCCACGTGCCAGATAAAGTTAGGGCCTTTGGAGAAGTACCTCCTTCGTGTGAGACGTCCTGTCTTTCTTAACTGAACACCCATGGGGTCCAACTCCCTCAATACCAACCGCACATCCTCTTTCCTCACACGTAGACCATGTTCCCTGCATTTAGCGTACATCCAACGATAGCCGTGCAACTGCCCGGAGTATCACAGCTGAGTTTGGATGAACTCGACAAGCTCCCCCAGGTCCGAATACTTCCGCCGACTGAGTGCCATTTCGGCGAGAATTCTCTTTAAATGTCTGAGACTGATGACGTAGTTGTGTCTCCTAGCCAATGTCTTTGTACTTGAGCCCAGGCTTAAAATAAAACTCTATATGCCTCTCCATTGAAATATCTTAAATCATTGCCCACATCATATGCTGCAAGACACTAGTGATGAACGGTTCTTGAACGGTTCGTTCATTTTGCTGAACGAGACTCAAAGATCCGAGTCAGTAAAAAAATTTTTCTACCTGACTTTTTTTTCCTATCTGATTTTTTTTTCAGTCCCCTCCGGGGCTCCGTAGTTATATACAAGTTTAATTAAATTGTGTAATTTTTCTATGTTTTTTTTTTGCTTATAGCAAAACCCTTGCAAGCTACCCTTGTAATGATGAGAAACGAATGTTGGCAGAAAGTGTGGTAACACTGTTTCCTTCTCTGAAGATTAAGATGGAAGAAGAGAATGAAGGATTTGTAAGTTGTACTTACTTAAACACACAAAGCTCACTTGTAATAAATGCAAATTGGAATAGTAATTGTGGTATGTTAATTGGTTAACAGGTTACACAACAACTGAAAATTGTAGTCTAAAATTTATAAAATTTAGTTTTTTTATATAATTAATTACCAATATTAATTTTGCAATAACACTAAAAGTACATCCATTCTGCTGTTTGCTCGTCACACATGATGGGTTCTTAAGAAATTAAAACAAAATTACAATTGTTATGCTTTCCCTATCATACAGGAACATTTCTATGACCCAGTCTCCCACAGTGGATTTATTGAGATGAGACTTAGAAATCTACGGAGGAAATTTCATGATGATCAGCGTCGCTACCAGCGCAAACATAGTCGAATCAGTGCTTCCTCTGGAGTGTCTGTTACTTTGGGTATAACTGCTGAAGGGGAGGAGGACTCCACTCAGGAGTAGGTGACTGTGATCAAAAGGATGAAACAATCTCCAGAAAACCTCAATACCATCAAATTAGGCATGGAGAAGTAATACAGTAATACAGTAATCGCAGGTTATGGATTGCAAACACGTCTCCAATAGTGCAAGAGAATTTTGGACAATATCTTCGATTTGTAGACATGCCATACTTGGTACGGACATCTTGTGTTTTGCATGTTTTTTTTCTTTTAGCTCGGTATAAATAGACTTGTCAGTACAGATTCATTAAAATCAAATCATAAAACTGAAGTATAGTAGTTTTTTTTTACTGTTATAATTGCATAAACTTTGATTTGATAATTTGTGAACATACTGAGAAAACACAGTAGTGTTGTAATTGTGTATTCTATCCTGTGTTGTACCTTGACACTGAGTTTGGAAAAATGTTTCCTGAAAAGTCTGACCTCTTTCTTCGAAAATGGGAAGGAAAATTTGTTCCGAAGTTGCAAAAGATGTCCACAGTGAAAAATCCCCTGATAATGAGAGTGAAGGTAAGCTACTTTGCTTGTTCTGTCAAACTGTTTTTTCTTTCAGTGGACACCATTAGTTTTACTAGTTCTCTGAAGGCAAAGTTGGAGATCAGCCATCATTCAACTTTGCAAACACAAGAATTTTTTATGAAATTCGAGAACTTTCTAACCCTCCATAAACAGCAACACAACGGAAATGTTTTTTGGTTAACTATCCCTCTAAGATAAACTTCAGTCACTTGAATTGTTTTAAAAAATGATGAAAAAAGGTACTTATATTTTTGCAGGCTGGAACCAGCATCTCAAGCCTCCTGGATCATTCCCAGACAATGGTGCAAAACCATCAACCCCACATTGTTGGTTTAGGAGCCCCCAGTTCTACAGCGCAATACATCAATGTGGCTGAGAATGACAAAGTCACCATTCCACTCAACGATAACAGTCTGACGTGTGCCATTGACAAGCTGTTCAAAATGTATTGGGTTTGCAATGTACAATATCCTGCCCAGCAGGATTTATTTAATTTAAATTAATTTAATTCTTTTTTTAAAGTTCTGTCTCAAGTATATTTCCACCCACACTTATATGCATATGCTGTTCAAAAAACAAATGAATATAAAGTTATTAATTTAAGCAATGCTGCTGATTTAAAACCACTTTACATGGTTTATAACAAAGAAAACCTTGTACCCTCTGTAAATCCAAGATATAAAATTGTTTAAAAACGTCAAAGAAGTGAAGTTTTAATAAATATATATATTTTTGAAAGGAAGTTGTTTTTGTATTGCATTTTATTGTAACTGGTGAAACATAGCACATCTATGACACATTGTGTCATTAATGACATATTAGTGTGTTAAATATTTTAACACACTAATGTGTAAAGAAGAATAACACACTGGTTGAGTTAAAAGTAACACAAAATGTGTTGTCCTTAACTAGACACACGGGTGTGTAAAGATAAAACACAGGTTGTGTTGTTTTTAACACATCTGTTTTAAGAGTGTAGCAACACTCAAAAATAAATATGAGATGTTACTCTCGTGTTTCACATCGTTATCTGTGCTAAGCGCTAAATCTATGGATGTTGCTAACGTTTGTTTACATTGCCAACGCTAGCCGTACACGCATCAGAATGAGAGTATGTTCTCATTTTAACTATTAAAAACACAATCTAATCTAACGATGTAATACTTACAGCTTGTGATGATTGTTGATTTGGAGCATCAGACGCTGAGAGACGCTCAGGTTTGTAAAACTGTCCGATGTAAAATCAGCGGAGCAAAGTCATAATCCGAGACTAAATGTCGTGGTATCCAGTTAAAATAAATCGTAGCCGTGCATCATGGCCGTTTCTTTCGTCGGGTGGTGATGAAAGGTTTGAATACCACTTGTACAGCCGGGGAGAGCAGCTCACCTATGAACGCGAGGCGCCATTTTGTCTTTTGGCACTGTCACAATAACATTAGCGGGGGCGGGGCCCTCTGAGGGGGTCGGGTCTATTCAAACTATGTTTTCTGTTATGTTTCATTTTCGTGAGGAATCGAACCCGGGTCAACTGCTTGGAAGGCAGCTATGCTTCCATTATACCACCAACGCTACATTAGAGAAGCTAAAAGAGTAAACAATTACAGATACAACTATACAACATTTCCAATAATGACAATTTTAGCCAAATTTTAACATTCAATTACTTAAACGTGCAAAAACAATTTAACAAACGCTTAACGTCTTGTTAATTGTTGCCTTTTTCATTTTTTAAGTTTTTTTGTTTTTTAATTTTTCAGGATTTTCCCGTTTCTGTCGCCAAATATAAGTAATTCCCAAGATATCGAAGCGAAGGTTTAACAGCACGCAAACCCCAACTAAAATCAGTCATAAGGGTTATAATATTCTTGTTGTATCGAAGAATCAACACTATGGATCCTGGCGTAGATTGAGCCTGTAGATCGGACGCAAAAGTTTAGAGAGACAGCAAGCGTGAATCTTGGCAGTGGCAGGTCACCGGTGTAGGGTGAAGCTGCAGGCCCGGAGACCCAACTGCACACTCAGACCTGCTCACTCAGAACAGAACTACCAGACCTGTCGTTTTCTCAGACAGTACCACCTGCTGTTTTAAAGATTGCCTAACCCGAATTCAATTGCTTATAGATTGTAACTTACACTATTTTTCTATTATAAAACATTACACTATGACTGAATACATTGTCATATAAAATATTAAACATACTAGATTGATTTAATGCATTAAGTCTGTTGTATTTTTATTAATTGGATTTGTAAATAGATATTGTTCAGTTGCTTAAATATTTTCAGCCATTTAATGTTTTTTAATCATTAAGGATTTATGTAGGAGCCTTCGGGAGCGCGGTTTCCGCGTCATTACATTAAATAAGCCGTGCACGAGCGGCTAGTTTTAAGTGTAATTATGCGGCTGTATAACAAGATACACTGACTGTTTGAAAACGGGGCGGCATTTTAAACGTAATTCTCAGTTTACCTGTAATTCTTTTACTGTAAAGTTACTCTAATATGATTTATTCTCTACTTTGCAGTACATACTAAAATCTTTGCTTTCATCCCCAGTCATGGTGTATCTTATCCATATGTCACATATAACTAGCACTACCTTCCTGTTGAAATGTGAATGAATGCGGAGCAAATGCAGAGCTCCGGAAACGACTCCAAATAAAAAAAAAATACTAAAATTGAGATATTTTAAATACCATTTTTCTCTGTAGGTGACATTATACTTTTTAAGTGTAAATTTTTTGACAACTCTCTTCCAAAGACCGTTACCATAGAAAGAGGGGCGTGGTTAGCAGATAAATACGCTCAGTCAGTTATTACAGAAATATATAAAATATAAGTACTAACTTTATAAAAGTATTATTTCATTGCGTTTAATTATGTATAATTATACATCTCAAACCTTGAAATCTTTCATTGTCAATTCAATTTCCGTGCAGTGGCAGTTCAGTGATGCTTAAACTGACCAATGGCGCGCTCGCAGCACACGTGGGATGGTACGGATTTGACCAATAGCGACCTTAATACTATATGCTAGCGTTAGTACGTCAGAACTTGCTTTATGACGCGCAGGAACAGATGAAATTCTTCGTTAGCAACAGTTGCTACAACTTCACTTCAGTCTGATTGGACTCTAAAGAGTTTAAGTAAAATATTACGATATATCTGAAACATAATGTAACTTAATTTTAATAATTTAATTACATTTAATGTAATAACATGCGGACATCATTGTTTTATTAAAGATGCGGATCCATTCACGCAACCGTTGAATGTGACCCAGCGTAAAATAATTATACTTTTTAGGACATTGAAACTGATTTCTATATTTTAAGCGATCCGAGTTCTACACATAAACGTAGTGCAAAAAAACATATTTAATAATAATAATAGTACTAAGGTAACGGCATTTTGTATATAAGGTTGGCTGCGCAATGTTGATGAATCTATTTGTAAGAGCATATTACTTGAGGTACATTAACTGGGATAAATAAAACTAAATAAAATTAAAGCTGCAAGCAGCGATAAGCAGGACCTCGCACACCGCCACCCAACACTGCCAGCACCACCCAGTGCCACGACCACGTGTTGGCTTTGATTTGTGGGCATGTGTTAATCGCAGTGTGAAATATGCCACTTCCTATGTAAAACACACCACTTCCTGTTGCTCGCAGGTGGTGCTATACCCGTAACTGAATATTACACCGTAGATGTGTTTAGGCCACGATTTTTATCAAATGTGTGAAGGATGGGGCCAATCAGACGCTGTAGGCCTGAGATACAACACCTTTTTCTTCATGGAAAAAACGCAAAATTTGGCAGCCCATCACGGTCATGTTCTTCCACGAAAACTCAAACGCTTCGCAATTTAACATCGCAAAGGCCTTAAGATGAGAATGACACCACCACAAAGTTGATCGGATAAAAACTCTAGGAGGAGTTCGTTAAAGTATGACGCGTGGTATTTGTCAAAAATAATAAAAATCCAGATATAATTAAAAATAAATAATTGGCTGTTGGGATTAAAGGTTCACCCCAAGATACATTTTTTTAATGAATTAAAGTTTTCTCTTAGCCTACCAAATTTGGTACATGTATGTTAACCGTAGTGCCCTGGGCAAGTTTAGGTGGCGCTATGGAGCCATTTTGCCCCACCTAATTTCTAATAGACACCTAATAGACACCGAGTTCCGGTGGGGCTGGTGCGTGTGCAAAATCTGGTGAGTTTTTGTGCATGGTAAGGCCCTCAAAAGTCTGATCAAAGCCGGAGAAAAATAATAATTAAAGCTGCAAGCAGCGATAAGCGGGACCTCGCACCGGTGCCACCGCTACCCAGCGTCACCACCACCCAGGACTGCTAGCAACCCAGTGCCACAGCCACGTGTTGGCTTTAATAACAGTGATTTGTGGGCAAAAGCATAGGTTAATCGTAGTGTAAAATATGCCACTTCCTGTGTAGATGTGTTTAGAGGTGTTTAGGCTATGATTTTTATCAAATGTGTGAAGGATGGGTCCGATCAGAGCATTATAGGCCTTAAAAACAACACCTTTTTTTCATTGCGAAACACAAAAATTTGGCCTCCCGCCACGGTCAGGTTCTTCCACGAAAACTCAAACGCTTCGCAATTTAACATCGCAAAGGCCTTAAGATGAGAATGACACAACCACAAAGTTGATCGGATAAAATCTCTAGGAGGAGTTCATTAAAGTACGACACGTGGAATTTGTCAAAAAAAAAGAAAAATCCAGATTTAATAAAAAATAAATAATCGCCTGTTGGGATTAGAGGTTCGCACCAAGAGACTTTTTTTAATGAATTAAAGTGTTCTATAAGCCTACCAAATTTGGTACATGTATGTTAACCGTAGTGCCCTGGGCAGGTTTAGGTGGCGCTATCGAGCCATTTTGCCCCCCCCCCCAATTTCAAAACCCCTTACAGACGCCGAGTTCCAATGGGGCTGATGCGTGTGCAAAATCTGGTGAGTTTTCGTGCATGTTAATACCCTCAAAAGTGTGATCAAAGCCGGAGAGGAATAATAATAATAATAATAAACAACACAGAAACAATAGGGACTTTGCACAGAAGTGTGCTCGGTCCCTAATAATAATAATAATAAACAACACAGAAACAATAGGGATTCGCACGCTTAGTGCTCGGTCCCTAAATAATAATAACCAAACCCAGAAACAATAGGGACTTCGCACGCTTAGTGCTCGGTCCCTAATAAACAACACAGAAACAATAGAGACTTCGCACGCTTAGTGCTCGGTCCCTAACTAATACACATAAAGAGGAGGATTTGTAATATGGATACAGATGTATTTACGTATCTGATACTATCCGGGTTTTTATATAAACTGATAATGTTGTTTAGCCCCCACAGTGAATATCTGCAATACTACTATTGTTCATTATGCATTAACTAACAGATACAACTTCTAATTTTAGAAATGTGTTGGTAAATATTGGCATTAACGTTATCTTACCATAAAAATACTGTACAAAGATTGTTAGTTGGTAGCTCATATTTAAAGTGTTTCTCCGTGTAGAGCACCAGGATGCGGGCGATGATGAAGGAGGTGGTGACCAGAAATATTTCGGATTTCATCTTGTGTACGAAGGTGTTAACGGGTGTGAAATTACATAAGGGTGAGTAAATATGTTTTTCAGTGAACTTTTTAATGTTAACAAACGGAACCTTGTAAATGGATCAATTATCTGTTAATTGGATAATAGCATGAACACACACAAACAGTTGGATCTCGTTTTTTAACATGCCATAAGTGTGAACAGACAGATTAGATTTATTGTTACATTTGTGTATAAACTAAAAATACACGTTTTTAACAGCTGAAATAATATACCGAAATCAGATCATAATTGCAACAGTATATCAATTAAAAAAAATCTAGAACTGCAACAATACACCAATGTAGTCTGTTCATAACGGTGATGTCTATATAACAATTAGTTAAAAAAAATAAATAAAAAACAATATGAAATGATCACAAATGCAACAGTATTGCCATTTGTTGTAAAAGGCAATTTAATAATACATTTCCTTAAAAACTGGATCACAAAAACAGACAAATTAGTCTGAGTGTCTGAATGTGAGATTAAATGTCTGTGTAGTGTGACTAATGAGGGATTTTTGAACGGTATTAGGGGCAGGGCTGTTAATAAGATCCCTTGGGAAGATTATAAAAGTAGGTTCACAATGTCGGTAGGGCGTGTGGGGAAACACCGCGGGTGCGTTATTGTTTGGCGACCGCCCATTTTGCGCTGATCTCTCTGTGGTGCAGATAAGGTGTAATGGGTTAATTAATAACATGGAAGATGTGTGTGAATCTATATTGTGTTCCAACTTTAGTTCACTGTATTGTGTTTAGTTTAGTTCTTTAGTTCAGTGGTTTGTTGCTGGCTGTCAATTGTTATCGGCACGATCGTTGCAGTCCTGTGCCTTGTTGACGTAATATCCGCGGATGCCGTGTCCGGGTTTGAATTGATATCTGGGTTGTATAAGGTAAGCGCAGTGATCGCATGAGGCGTTTTGGTTGAGTGTGCACGTATAATTATTGTGGGTCATAGTTTAGATGCATGCGATGATTTTGGGCTTCGTGGCGACTGCCCTTCCTGCGCTGGGATCGTTCCGTCCTGTGCTGCACTGGTATTGCTGAAGATGGGGTATTTGTGTGTGCTGTATTGGCATGTGTGACTCCAGGTATGTAAAACTTTCGTTTTATTGTATTTGGTTTTAAATATAGTAGCGGTTATGTGTAGTCCTTTAATTATTAGCAGGAATAATGGTTCGGCGTTACGTTTAGTGAGGCTTGCGGGACAACTTTTATCGACGCTGCTGCTTTGTCTGGGTTGTTTGTTTATGCGTTACTCCTGCGTTAACTGTACCTCGTTTTGTATTGTTTAGTTTGTTTGCAATGTCATGTGTTATTTGGTTTAGTGTCGAGTTGTTTGTTTGATTTTGTACATTTGTTTGCTTATGTTTTATTGTTGTGCTTAAGCTTGTTTGGTCATTGTTATTTGTTTGTTATTGTAATTTATTTTGGGCAAAGGTAATTGCTTGGTTGTTTAAAGTGGGTTTTTAAGTATATATTTTTTTATTTGTTTCTCTCGTTCTTTAATTAATTGTGTTGTTGGTCTATGTTTGTACTACATTTGAAGTGGTTGTCTTTTCCTGGGTGCCTGCTGCCATTATTATTGCCACAGCCAACTCCTTGGATGGTCACACTTAGCAGCATTGTTAAGTATTTCTGTTATATCTGTCAGTATCCATGTCTCTTTTCAAACCATCACACAACAATCTTATATCATCAGTTCAGCACCAGTATTGTAACAGCAGATTGTTGTTAAAGCTGCTATCAGTAACCTATGGTACTTATTTACCATGTAATTTTCTCCTATTTAAAACAATTATATAATCACCAGCTCGGTCTTTTCCTACTTTTCTTTTAACCTCATACTTAACCAATCATAATCTAGGTTACAGCTTTAATCTAGGTTAAAGTCTGCTGACACCAGCATAGCCACCACCCTCACTATCTGTTCTTTAGTAACATATATGTTTGTTTATCTGTTACCTTTCAACATTCTGTCTGTGCATGATTGTATGTTTTTTTTTTTTTTTAATGTGTTCTGTCTTTTCTTAGTTAAATCTGTTTACTTTAAAGTGGTTTCATTTCAAGTTTACTTTAAACATCTATTGCTATTTTGCTTATGTTTGTACAGCTGCTTTGTGACAATGTATCATTGTGAATAGCGCTCTATAAATAAATTGAACTTGTGTCTTGTGTGGTGGTGGAATCTATCACTGAGTGCTGTGAATTCACGTTGATGCGTGTGTAAAGCGAGTTGGGTGCACTGAGTGGTAAGGTCGTGTTGATATTTGTCTTTTTACCTACTGTCATTGGTAAGCCTCGGCTTCCCATTGTGGTAAGTGTTATGTTGTCTGTGGTTCCCTGACATTTTAAGGAGTTTTAAGATTCCTGCAAATTTATACCTTTTGCTACCCTCGTCTCTGGCCCATTCTTTGAACGATGAACCTGTGTGCCCCCATGTGGGTATAGATCTATTGTATTTCCCTGTTAACAGGGTGGTGTAGTCTGTTACGATTAGAGAATTTGTTTCTAAACTCTCCGCTTTACTACATCTGCAATGATCTGTGCCTGGAATTCAGTCTATGTGAGGATGCATTAATGAAGGAGTGTAGGGTAAGGATTGTGTATGGGAGCGAGTTTATGAAGGTTGAATGTGTGAGGATGAGTGTATGGAAAAAGAGTGAGGATTACGTGAGGATTTGTCTGAGTGTGTAAGGATGAATAAGCGAGACTGTGTATATAACTTGCCTGCATTCACACTCACTCACTAAATTTTACATCCTCCCATACTCTTTTTCACACATCATCACACACATTTACATTTATTCATTTGGCAGACGCTTTTATCCAAAGCGACTTACAGTGAATTCAAGGTACACATTTTTTTTATCAGGACTTGCCCTCCCCTGGGATCGAAGCCACAACCTTTGCAGTGTTAATGCAATGTTCTACCAGTTGAGCTAACTGGAAGGCAAGTACCTTCAATGCTGGCGGTGCAAAGGTTACTGTTCACCTGGGAAGTGCCCTTATTTCTGATCCTCTCAACCAGTCTTCTGAACAGTATCGACCCTCTAATAACAAGCATTCCTTCCAACCTTTGAAGTTTGTTGGTGCATCCAACAGCCCACTGCACCTCAGTTTTGGAAGAAAGCACCACCACTGGTTGCAATACCTCAAATTGGTGGTATCCATTAGTACCAGTACCTGGAAAGGAAAAGCCATTGTTGATACATGCACAAGTTACACCCTCATCCATGAGAGCCTATGGACAGAACTCAAACCACAAAATAATCTTCAACCTTGTTTAACCCATTAAACAGCAACATTATTGCATCAGTCCTTTTAAACAACCTGTTGTGAGAAAACAGCTAGAGGAGATGTTAAAGGCAGGTATCGTGGAGCCATCTCACTCAGTCTGGGCATCACCTATTTTCCTAGTACCACAATAAAATGGTAAAGTGAGATTCTGTATTGATTACCAGAATGTTAATGCCATAACAGAAAATGATGCATACCCCCTCCCTAACATTACCGAAATTCTTGAATCCCTCATTGGTGCAGCCACTTTTTCTACCATTGACCATAACAGTGGTTGCTGGTCTTTATCATTTTTATTTTGGTGTAAATATATCTTTATTTTCTCATATCACTGTAGAACCATTTAAGCCCAGTATATTCCATTTAAGCACATCTAATGAAAAGCTTTTTGCAATGAAAGTCTTTACAAGCTAAAAGTAATGAAAGTGGCCGATCGGTAACCTGTTTACCAATGTGTAGGCCTGTTTCATGTTGATTTAAGATATTGTTGGTGCAATGTGATGTCATTTACTATATTTAAAACAAATACATTTTTAAATATGTCAATATTTAATTACATTTTGGGAATATTAAATTAAGTTTTAAATACTGAAACATGAAAATTTGTTTTTGGCCTATGTTGTCATGTTTGTGAAGAGAACAAACATGAGAACAAACACCACATGTTTGTGGTAGTTCATTGTTACAAGACAAACATTAAATGCAAGATCAAAAAATAAATTGTGTACAACATGTTACTGAATAAATATGTTTTTACTACCTAAAACGAATTATTAATACTAATTAATACTACTGTTAATTACGAAAACTAATGTACTAATAATTTTTAGTATCTGTGTTAATAATTGTCGTTTTGGGCTTATTTGGAACACACATGGGCTTAAATGGTACCTTGATACCAATTTTGCCCATGCCAGACGTTTGACTTATTCATAGAATTTCTTTCATTTGTTTTTAAAAATATGCATTACTAAATTAATATACTTTCAAATGAAAGATTAATCCTTCATTTTAACAAATGATCATGTTTACAAACCATGTTAGTATCTATGGAAAATATGTGAACTTAGATTTTGGTGGGCTTAATGGGTACACTTACCCTATGTGATGGTGTGTGTGTAAGACTGAGTGGTCGAGACAGCAAGTGAATGTGAGACTCGGGGTATGTGACGATATGTGAGTGAGGGTATCAGATGATGTGTGAATGAGACTGAGTGCATGCGAGGCTGTGGCCGAGACAGCGAGTGCATGCGAGGCTGTGGCCGAGACAGCGAGTGCATGCAAGACTCAGGGTATGTGACGATGTGTGAGAGCAGCAAGTGAGTGTGTGTAGGGTATAGTATTTATAATTATTTTAGTATTGGTATATGGAAAACAATCTGCATAATTTACCTTTTTTGGTTTATGTATATTTTCATGTTTTTCATGCAGCACTGGAACAGGATAGCAAATTAGGATAACAGAATAGATTAGAAAATGAGGGAAATAGAATAGATTCGAAACTCAGGGTAAGATAAAAAATATCAGAAACAGATGAAACTAGGTAAGTGAGATTAGATAAAGCTGATTTGAAGATAAAAGGAAAACTTGAGAATTGCTGAGAAAAGAGCCAAAGAAAAGAATAGATAAACAGACAGACTGTATAAATATGAAATGGAGGGAAATAGAACATATTACAAAATCAAAGGGAAAACATTGTTTAAAAACTAGGGAAATAAACATATAGAACAACTGAAATAAAATGAAAAAGAGGGAAGTAGACAATAGATTACAAAACAATAAGAAATACAACAGATTAGAAACTTTAACTTTAACTAGAATTTATTGTAATGTATTGTGAATATGAGTTTATGAAATATGTTCATTTTATTTCAATTAAAAAAAATCCCAACTTTTCCAAACTTAAAATGGGTTGTAGATTCAATTAGAAAAAGAAGGAAATATGATCTTGTTTTGACGTTCTCCCTCATTTTAAAACTACATACATGGCACATTTCTTTAGCAAAGCTTTATCTCAATCCCATTATTCCCATTAGATTGAACGCAAATGATTCATATTTGTCTGAAATGTTATGAACAACAGTTTTGCTACATATTCGGTTTCTATTCTGGGACGCCCATATTGAGGTAACAAGAGATTCCACCAGCACCAGTTTGGTTCCAGACTCTCATGAAGACTTCAGATGGAACCCACTGATTAGGTTCTGTCCTGCAAGATAGCTGCAGTTTGACCACGTTTAATTATACATGGTAGATTATGTGTTGATGTTTCTAACAGGTGTTTGTGATATATGTCTGCATTCATGTGGAATACCTTTTCATCAAGGTGCTGGATCCACAGGATCCAACTACACCACCTATGAAGCTGGATTTGTCCACTACACCACCTATGAAGCTGCCAAGAAGGCCATTAGAAAGCTGGATGGCCTGTTGTTCAATAACCAACTAGTGTAAGTAAATTTCTTTTTAACTTTATATGCTTTAATTTTGCTGCAAATAGCTGTCGATTGGAAATGCCTGTTGCATCAGTTGTCACAACAAAGGATTTTTTCTCGTTACGTTTGTGTTGTGAAGGTCCATTTGCCAAGTTTTAGAAGTGAGAGGCAAAGGTTTGACTCTGTTCAGCTGATGTTGGAGTTCAGCGGCAGTAAAGGGTTTGGATTTGTAAACTTCTCCACCCTTGAAGATGCATCTACTGCTGTATCAGTGATGAACAGTCGTATTGTTGGAGGGAGGGCACTGCGTGTCACAGAACACTCAGTCTGAGATCCAGGACAGCAGGTGTGAAGAACTTCCTGTCCTGACCCCCGCCAACCTAATGTTCCTGCTGGATGGTCATCTGCTGTTTCATAGGTGAGATGTGCTACAATAACAGATGATTTGAGATTGAAACGCAATAAACAGAGACAACAAATGTAAATCTCTGCCCCGCCTACCAGCTGGTCTGCTGTCTGACCAAAGACCACAGGAAGAACAAGATTACTGTTCACCGAAGTACATCAGTCGTCATCTTATCTGTGTATGGGTGAGTTTAAGCATTGCTATATATAAAAGTGGTACCAACATTTTCAGTTTTCAATGTTCTTATAACTGTTTTTGTCTTGTTGTCCTGCAACATCTCAGAATTCTGAAGTTCTGCCTGATGGTGCAACAGCTCCAATGAGGACTGAGAATCAGCAGGTAAAAACTTTTCCTGAAACGTTGAATCACTCTAAGTGAGAATGTAGTGGAATTAGAGAAAGTTCTTACACGCGTTTTTCATTCAGATGCATGATGCTCCACAACAATCACCATCCATGTGGGGAGACTGGTTCTGAATGATGTTAGACTGAAGTTTAAAGTCCAGATGCCTGAGCTATCCCCCACCAGCTGGAGCATCATGGATCTGTACTCCACACAGAGATCTTGTAAGTATTGGGATGCTGGAGGGAATTCTTGAACAAATCTCTGCCTTGAGGTTTGGTTTAGCCCAATGAATCTCAAAACCTTGTTTTAAACTGAATGTATCTAATTGTTTTAGTGTGTGAACAGTGGTGTTTGTGTGTTTGTAGACAAATGTTGCCATTCTTCACACCTGCTGAAATAGCCTGGACAGTGAAGCCTTAAATATTTACAATTAACCAGTAAATACATTTTTATTGTGTTGATTGTAAATAATTTTGTAAATAATGTAAATAGTAATGACATGTATATAAGTATGTTTCTGAGTCTGAATTTTTCTAAGCTTCCTCCTTGTCATGTTGTCTTCCAAGTGTATCACTTGGTGTCAATAAAATATCAAATCTACAAACTAAATGTTATTTAGCAGTTTATTATTATTCATATTAGTTTAGGAAGTTTTAAGCATCACTATGTAAATTTTGGTTGCATATGGGTGATATCACAGTAACACCACAGATCTGTATGTTGTTTGAAAATTATGTGTGATGTCTTTTTCTGAAAAATAGTTGTGGTCTAACGTATAATTGTGATGTCCACCCATCTTGATCAGAACTTAAACATTCATGTGCATGTTCAATTATTTATGATAAATCTGAATATTTTAATGAAATTGACACTTAATACAATAAATTACTAACAAACAGTGTACAGAGTACCAGTCAGACTCTTTAATCAGGATGACACAACTGCTCCAAAAACACAGATTTGCAGAAGAGCTTCGAAACTGCTCATTATGTCCTCAGGGTGAGTTTTTTCTCTATCAGAAACAGCTGCTAATGATTGACATCCCTCTATCCCCTATTATCTAAACAAGCTGTGATAGGAGGCAACTTCATTATTCATTATAGTCGCGCAGCGCTTCTCACTGGGTGGCGCAGGTGTGTGGTTCGAGCAGCGCTGTGCGTCTGAAACTGGACCGCGCCGCGCTGTCCACGGGGCGGCGCAGGTAAACAGATCTTCTCCGCGCAGACATTTGGCCCGTCCAGAGCGGATCCATCGGGAGGCTCGGGTTCGTATGTGGTCACATGGTCTCTTACACAGATAACTAGCGCTACTTTCCTATAGAATGATGAATGAATGCGGAGCAAATGCAGAGCTCCGGAAACGACCTCAAGTACATATTAAAATAATTTTATTGTTATGAAAAAATGTACACCAATTGAGATAGTTGTTAA
Source organism: Yasuhikotakia modesta (assembly GCA_036877545.1). Lineage (NCBI taxonomy): Eukaryota > Metazoa > Chordata > Actinopteri > Cypriniformes > Botiidae > Yasuhikotakia > Yasuhikotakia modesta. The sequence goes on from JBAJNP010001230.1 coordinate 55,313, forward strand.
TAATATTTAAACTTTGGAAAATATATGTGTATTATATTTTTTATTATATTATTTAAATGTAAATTTATTGACAACTGCCTTCCAAAGACCGTTTCCACGTAAATTATAAATAGGTCCACTCAGTTATTACAGATATATAAGTACACATTTCATTAAAGTATTATTTCAATGCATTTATTATAATAAAATCCTTATTATACATCTCAAATCTTGAAATAAACAAGTGGTTTTGGATAACGCTTGATAAATTTCATAGTGAATTTCAGTTTCCTTTCAGTGGCAGTTTAAGGCAGTGCAGTGGCATTGAAGATATCTACAATGTTCATTTGTCTAGCCCACCCTCCTAATTAACCGCTAACAAGTTTAGTCTGCTAGTCAAATAATGCAGTTAATAACATACACAGTTACTTTTACAGTAACTTGATCGCCTGAAAACCAGGTCAGGTCGTTCTGGGACTTTTTTGGCGCGCTCCTCAAAGACCACATGGTTAGAAAAGGCTGCGCTTAGCAAAGGGGTGGTTTGAGTACACAATTCGGATATCTATTGAGATTGTTATTTTAAGATATCCACACTGGATTTCTTTCTATTCACTAAGCTGAATGCAGATGAAAGCAGAAAAAAATCCTACTAGTCAAAAATCTGATAATTACATTGAAGATATCTTTTTAGACTAGGAAGAATTTCAGTTCAAGATATCTGTAATAATGTTTAGCCTAGTCAAAACTCCAGTTCAAGAATATCTACAACTGTAATTTGACTAGTAATAAATTACTTATATCTACAAATGTATTTTTTATATCTTTAAAAAATATGAATTAAAGATATCTACACTTTGATTTGATGACTAGTCAAAAATAGTGAGAGATATTGCACCAGTGTCACATTATAGATGTCTTAATTGCAATTAAGAGTCAAGTCAAAATTGCAAAATCTGTAATTGGAATTATAACTAGTCAAAACTGATTTATGACTAGCAATGTAAACGGCTTGCCATACAGAAGAACACATACAAATATGTAGTGTTACTGTGACATCACGCATATATTTCAAAGCAACACATACTGATCTGTGGTGTTATTGTGATATCACAATTGTACTTCAGAACAACACATTCCAGATCTGAGATTTCATTGTGACATCACACATAAATTTCAAAACATCATATACAAATCTGTGATGTTATTGTGACATCACAATTATTTTTCAGAACTATACACATCACACATACACTTAAAAACAACATACAGACCTGCCGTGTTACTGTGACATCAGCATTTTTATAGAACAAAAAACCATGAATATATTTCGACAGATCTGTGGTGTTATTGTGACATCACAACTATATTTCATAACAACCCATACAAATTTGTGGTGTTATTGTGACATCACACATACTTCAGAACAACACATACAGATTTATGGTTTTACTGTGACATCACAATTTTACCGCAGAACAACATATTCAAACCCGAGATTTCACACATATATTTCAAAACAAAACACAGATCTATGGTGTTGCTGTGACATCACACATATTCAGCCACGCCAGCAGAGGGAGCCATCCCCTGAATACTGAACTTCCTCTCCCTCTGCTTCCGGGTCACATTGTTCATTTCCTGTCCATAGACTATTTAAAACTTTGACTCACTTTACTTCATTCGCCTCAGCTCTGTACAGTTATTTTCCTTCACCCATCTTGAACAGAATGTAAACATGTATGTGCATGTTCAATTATTTATAATAAATCCTAATATTATAATGAAATGGACACATAATACAATAAATTACTAACAGTAACAGTGTACACAAATCTAAACTGTATTTAATGTTGCTGCTAATCTTAGAGAAAGAGTAGTAAGTGGATATCCTATAGCAATTGTGTATCAAGAACTTGCACTTGATAAAGAGGACAAGTATTTGAAATGCTGCTGTATATTTCCTTTATAATTCCACCAGTGATGCTGTTTTCCTGTTTTGGCCTACTTCACATTTAGCTAGTCATATTTGCCGCTGTTAATAAGGTTATATTCTGACTCATGACTCATTGATATTGTTCTTCATCAGCCCCACCACCTGAACCTACAAAAGTAACTATTTAACTACCTTCTGTAATAGCACAGAGGCAATGGCTTAGAATTAATCTCTATAATCAGAAGTATTGTTATTTTTTGTCTTAGTCCTGTTCCTGTGGATGGAATTTTCACTGCCACCTCTGATCTCCAGCTGAGGGTATCAGTGAGGTAAATCACTTGTCATTCATTTTCTACTCTCTGACTGTCAGTTTAAGTTTGTCTCTGTTATAACTTTACTTTTCCCCCTACTATAGTAATACATCTTCAATCAATGATCATGAAGATGATGATGAAGCCATGCTGGGGCAAGTGGTTATAGTCACAATAGTCATTGGTGCACCCATAAATGAAGTCTTGAGTCTTGTGTTGGCTGCAACTGTCATTGACTACACACTATACAAAACAAATACATACTTAATGAGAGCATGTATGTACAATTTCTACAGTTTGAGCCAATGGCAAGTTTTTTAGCTGTTCAAACCTGTATCATTCAATAGTCAATAAGTGAACATTAATTTTTAATATGAAGGTTAAAAACTGTGCAGTGTGCTGTCTATTGTCTTGTGTACTTGTCACGATAGGAAAGTCTTGTACATGTATCTGTCTATAAATGAATAATTTAGTTTTTTAGAGAGGACTTCTATGCTCTCTCTGCATCAGATTAAGAGGGGGAAGTTCTGCTAGGATCCTCCAACAGGAGTAATCCTGATGTAAGCAAATGAACCAGCATGTTGTGTTAATATACAATGTGAAATTGTTAGTCATTGTGAAACTTACATACAAAGTCACATACTCACAAAGTGCTGAATTCCATTATAGGATGATATGGAGTTAATGTCTATACTAAACACTTTTATACACAACCACACTGACATAAGCAATATTGCGGCAGTGAGGGCCAGGAGGCGACATCCTCAGAAGTGCATGTGTGGCACTTTCCAAATCCTACTTTGGCCGGCACAAAGAGCCACTAGTAGAGCCACTAGCAGAAATGGCAGCTGACTAAGGTGGGCCCAAGAGAGAGTTTTATAGGTGAGTGATAACTTTTAATTGACATTGCATATAATGTTAGAGTAAGGATGCGTCTGTGTGGCTTTATGTAATCACCCTCATAGACAATTCAAAACAACTTTTCCTGTAAAGTGCCACAAAACAATTTTATTGTAAAATGACACTGAACAAATATAACAGAATTTAATTTAATTATGTTGCAGATTGCTTATGATTGATGTCTAGAGCTCCTTGGGGGTCTTTGAGGAGAGACCTGGGCAGCTGTCTTTTACTTATGACCTCCATGCTCTGGAACAACAAAAGTACTATACAGCAGGGAAACTTACGGTCTGGTCCATCATTCACAATGGATTAGGCCTCAGGTTTCTAAACGGTTCACTTTTTGCACTTATGTGCAATCAGACAGTGGACCTCACTGGTTTTGACCTGAGGCTAGTCCAGGTTGATGATGAAGCCCAGCGCTGTAAAGACCAGGTAATACTACAAGTCCAACTTCAGCTGTGCTATGAACAAAGTGCAATGCCATATAACCCCTTTGACCTGCCATATAACAATTCAGCCAGAGTATGTCTTTGTATATTTACATGCTGTGCTGTCGTTCTTTTGAGTATTTCTATGTGTGATACATCAATACAATCCTTACAACCACTGTTTGAAGGATATTTATGTAAGAAAAGCAATAGTAAGCAAATGCCTTAAAAGTCCAAAAAATATTTTTTTTTACATATTTTATTAAAAACCATAAATATAACTAATATAAACCTCAAACATGTCAATGTAAAAAGGTTACATAAAACCCTCGACTACACAAAATAGAATTGAAGTTTGTACATAAATTGCTTTGTAAGGTACAGTTTGGATTTCCGGCGCCCCCTTGTGTTTTTTTAGGCAACTGTTCCAGAAATGGCAACGTGTGTGCAAATCATACGACAAAAATTATACAATTTGTGCAGACTTAATAGAAGGTGAAAACAACGCATCAGAAACACATTGTAGGCTTGATCGGAATGTGCAATGTCTCAGATTTTGTGTGCAAAAATAATTATTTTCTACCGGATGTTTTTTTATTGGCTTTTAAACAGAGACGCTCCTGCCGGTTTAAGAGGGTTAATGTTTCTTTCAGCATTTATTACAAGTACGCACATTACTATTTTGTAGTATAACATGGCAATGCAGGGAAACAACAAAATATTCAACAATTCCCAATGTTTATGTCCAATGTCTCCAATTCATCTTCCCCAAAATGTCAATCTAACTTTGTAAAGACTTGCAGCACAGAGGAGGACTTGGCATCCATTAAGCAAACACACAGGGACTTGCTGGCTGTAGCATGATAACAGTTTACGCAGCCAGCATCCAGGATGTCCAGCAAGTTTTCACCAGAGTCGTGGCTAATTTCATCTTCCATCGGTAAGGGACAGTAATTGTGCTGTTCAGGTGCAAAATGACAAACTTGTAACATTATTTGGAGGTGATATCCTGTATGTACAACCCTGAGAGGGTTTGTTGGTGTGGGATTCAGGTGTTACTGCTGTTACTTTGTTTAGGTAAATTAAGTGTATGTACATGAGTGAATGTGTGCAACAAAGTTTGAATAACTCATTTCCGCAGAGTGAGACCATGTTTTAGTATTTTTCCAGCTTCTTTGACTTTGTGCCAATGAATTTACTAAATCAATTTGTCATATGACTGCATGACATCATGAAATATACTAACCATTTTTTCAACAGGATGGCCAGTATGATTTAACAGTTTATAGCTGGAATGAACTCATGTGGCCGCGTTTGGGAGCTTGTAAAGGCTCACTGGAGGCAGTTCATGCCAGTTTCTACAAACCCCAAAGAAAAGGTGACCTGCCGAAACATACAGGCACTCCTAAAGTACAACCGGAGTGTGGAGGGCAGCAACAAGTGGAACCTGGAGGAATCTACTATAACGGTATTATTACGACCCCGTCTTAGTCTAGGGGTTTGTGAGAAGTAACAAAAAAAGTATAGATAATAAATAGAATGGCAACACATTTCAATCCTCTGTCCCAGAGTGAAGAAATTGACCATAGTCTGCTTAATTCAAAGAAAAAGTAGATTTATTTACAAAAGTAACAGTAAACATAACAGAACAATAATGTGGGAGCAAAGTCTCAGGGGAGAGCAAGGCCTAAAACAACAAACAAAAGGTTTTACTAACTAAATGTTGAAACAACTAACTTACCTCCAGTACCCAAAAATAAAATAGAAATAAACAACATAAATCTTCCCTTACCTTCCTAACTGTAACAAAAGAAACAACAGGAGTAAAACGGATGTCAAAGGAAAAGGCATTTTCCCCTACACTTCCTTTTAAAGTTACACAATTTTAACAAAGAAAACAATTAAGCCAATTTCTGTAGCTTTTCCACAAAGCACTACACTCACCATACATAGTTCATCACAAGACACAATTATTCACTAGCTAGCTCACAACATGAAAAAAAGAAAACCTGTAGATTTCAGACAACAATGCACCAAAATGTTCAGTCTGGTTCAATGACATTTTCAGACCCACTCAGATGACAAATATTTATGGCATACTCCTGTATAATTAACCGCATCAAATGTTGGTTTGAGTTTGACATCTGGGCCAGAAATGTTAAAGGATTGTGACCAGTGTACACTAGAAGAGGAGCTGAGTGACCTCCTACATAAACTTCAAAATGCTGAAGTGCAAGTACAACAGCAAGAGCGTCCTCAACAGTACTGTAGTACTTCTGGTAGGGTGTGAACTTCTTTGAATAATAGGAGATGGGATGGTCAACACCATGTTCATCCTCAAGAAGTAACACAGCACCTGCCTCCGTGGCACTGGCATCCACTTGGAGTTTGAAAGTTTTGTCAAAATTAGGGGCAGCAAGTACAGGAGCATGACATAGCAAGTCTTTTGCTGCCTCTGACAAACTGTCACTGTCCCAGACAAACATTTGTTTACTACTTAGCAGGTCAGTAAGTGGGGAGTCTACTGCAGAGAAGTTTCGGCAGACTCCACTGTAGTAGCCTGCCATGCCAAGAAATCTGCGTAATTGACGTTTACTGCTGGGGGTAGGGAGCTGTAGAATCGCCTCCACTTTGGCTTTAACAGGTCTCACACATCCCTAGGGCTGGGCGATATGACCAAAAAAATTATCACAATATAAGAGTTCATATTGATCGGTTCCCGATAATTATTGACATTTTTAAACTTTATTTTTTTAAAAGACAAGTATAAAAGTTTACATTTAACCAGTTTTTTATCCACATTATTAAGGCAAATTATATTAGTTTTAGCAGTCAAAAACTTGTAAACAAAAGTTTCTTAAAACAGTAAGTGTTAAAGAAACAATAGCGCATATGTATTAAGTGACGTGGCTCTCACTATATTCGCCCGCTGTCAGTGGTGATGCAGACTTGGTTGTTTTCATTCAGACCCATGAGACCAGGGCATCAGTCAGGTTTGCGCAATAAATTACCCTGTGTGGTCTTCGGTAAAATATGCCATTTCCAAGCATTTACTCTTCAGATTTCAATCGCTGTCTATGAAATGTGCACTTAAGCTAATATACGGATCACACGTGCGACTTGTCCACATAACTGCGGTTTTTACAAGCTTACACGCAACATTGTTCTGATGTTGGTCGGAGGAAAAGACACCAAAAAAAGCGACACTGCAAGCTGACATGTGTTTTTATTGACAGTCTCCTCACCGCCGGCGCTCATCATGCGCGCGGCCTAATGTCACCTGCGATGACGCAACCGAACCGAGAGCGACACAACCTGCCTGTTTAGATCTGATTGGCTGTTTGCGTGTCATCGGCAGCAGCGCTCATCTTTAAAACATCTGATTGGCTGTTTATGATCTACGAACTGCACGCGCTGAATTTAATGACAATATTGAGGCTATACCAAAGATTTTTTATATTGTACCGTTTTATCGCCCAGCCCTACACATTCCTGTCCCACTTGTTTTCCCAGATACGTGACGACAGCTTTTCCAAATTCACATCTGACAGCACAAGTTAGTAAGGCTGTAGCCAACTTACTGAACACATTTTCAAGTATGTTCATATTCTCTTCCCATGAACTTGAATAGACAACAACATCATCTATGTAGGTCTCACAATTGGAGACACCTGCCAGGACTTTCTGCATCAGGCGTTGGAAGGTGGCTGGAGCATTACACATACCAAAGGCTAGAACCTGGTATTGCAGAAAGTGATCTGGTGTCACAAATGCAGAAATTTCAGAAGCACGAGGAGTGAGGGGCACCTGCCAGTAGCCTTTAAGGAGATCTAATTTGGACACAAAATTAGCAGAACCCACCCTGTCTACATAATCCTCCACTCGTGGTAACGAAAAGGAGTCAGCTTTTGTGAGTTTATTTACCTTTCAGTAATCTGTGCAGAGCCGAAAAGATGAGTCAGGCTTGGGCACAAGTATGCAGGGCTCCACGGGCTTTGACTTTGTATGGCAATTTTGTGATGTATGGCAATTTTGTGATGTAGCATGTATTCAACCTCTTCTTTCATTATTGCACTTTTTTGGGTTAAATCTGTAGGCATGTTAGTTTTATTGGTGGAGAGTCACTCACATCAATATCATGGGTAAGCACTAAAGTTATGCCAGGCACATCTGCAAACAGTGAAGGGTACTTGTCTATCAGCTGGAGAAGTTCTTTTCGTTGGCTGTCTGTTAGATAGGTAAGAGTGTTGGACACATTTAGCACTGAATTCTTAAGCTTTCCACAAGAATTTTGTCTACCAAGCCATCCTTAGCAAGAAAATAACTGGCAGTAGAGACAGTAGCTACAGGGACAACACTTACAGTAGCGGAAGAGGCTTTGTTTCCATGTTTTAAATAACGTTTGGGTGGCAATCACATAGTTGGTGTCACTCAGTTTTTGTTGAACTGTATATGGCCTGAAGAACTTTGCAGCAAACACAGAGCCTGAAACTAGTAAGAGGACAAGAACATGGTCACCAGGTTTGAACTCATGGTCAGCACTCTTCTTATCAAAGCGCATCTTCATTTTTACTTGTGTGGCACTCAGATGCTTTTGTGTAATATCCCAGGCAGCATGTAGACGCTTTCTGAAAGAACCGACATATTCTGCTACTGGTTCAGGTGAATGATTCACAGATAGCAGCTGTTCGCTCAACATCATCAAAGGGCCGCAAATCGTGTGGCCAAACACAAGGTCAGCAGGACTAAACCCGGTTGAGTCCTGCACAGACTCACAGGTGGCAAACAAAAGGAAAGGAAGTCCCTCATCCTATTCTCTTCCACTTTCAACACAGTATGCTCGTATCATGGCTTTTATTGGTTTCTTATTTTCAGTTCTTTTGTATATTATTAATAAAAAATTTTATAATTTTTTTTCCTTTGGAAAAACTTTGGAGACTGAGACGAGAGAAAAAATTACGCTAGAAAAAATGAAACAAACTAAACCAAAGATAAAGCTTAGAAAAATAACTGGACTAAGGCAACGCACGAAACAAAACACAGACGCTCCGACAAAGACAATGGAAACACGAGGAATATAAGTAGTGTGATAATAATAGAGAACAGGTGCGGATAGTTAGAGAAATGAGGATAACAAGCGGGGCGGGGAAGACGAGACACCAATGCATGTGGCGAACTGTCAAAACAGAAACCAAGTGCACCACAATAAACAAAACACTGAATTCCGATCATGATCGGGCTGACCTGACCGAGTTCCCGACACCTAACATCAGTGAGTGTTTGAAACTGCCCATGGAGCAAACATGGAAAAAAATTGTACCCCTTTACAATAGGAGTAATAGTCAAAGTCAACTATATTGTCAATCCTGCCACATGTTCAGAACATACAGAGAACTGAAATTGCATTTCTCCCAGGCCCAAGATACAAACTGATAACAAAACAAGAAATATTAGCTTAAAAAATGAAGGATACCAAAACAACATGTAGTGCAAACAACACATGTAGTGCAACAAAACAGATAACAGAAAACAATGGTTACAAGGACAACAGATACAAAACCGAAACATGTAGTGATAAGTGCAGATATAAGATACAACAGTGCAGATATAAGGTGAGTAGTTAAAGTGACTAAGGCTGTATGAGGAATGAGGTAAAAAGGGATAGGTCATGGCATCAGATATTGCACAGAAATAGGTAATATGAGTTGCTATTCAGGTAAACAGACAATAACCAAAAGCTTTCTTTTTTCCCCCTTTAATAATTTGAGTAAAAATTGTCATTTGCAAAGAAAATTGTATTATTGTATACTATTGTATGATGTAGTATAATACTTGGGTCCAGATAATTTATTTGCAATAAGTAGTATAAATATTTTAACAGTGTAAATAGCATCTACCTTCTATTAACACAATGTAAATGATCTATTGTGCAAATAGCACAACAAACAGCCGCTGCCTAAACCCTTATTTACATAAGGCCAAACAATGGCCGTTAAACAATGCAAGAGGCCTTCAGACTTAGATGGTCATTGGAATACAATCCACACCTGTAGCAGGTGTTACCGGCTGTGTGTACAATTTTAGAAGCAGGGCTTTACTTCTAGAAGCAATACAACACAGAAAACTATGCCACGGAGAACATTCATCTTGCATTGCAGGAATATGTAAATGACTGCACTCAACGTCTCCTGATGTACTTAGGTCAGCATTGAACAAGTAGGTTGACATCTTTGATGTTGTCAGTCCTCTTATTTTACGTTTTATGTGCAGTGAACGTAAATAAAGTGTGCCTGTAGGTCATTGCCCTAGCATTAGTTGAGGGACAAGTAGAACTCTTAGCCCTTATAGACAGTGGATCTGTAACCTGTACCCTAAGTCAGTCAGCTGAGCGCATGCTTCAAAATTCTACTGATTGCCCCATCAAGCGGATGCTCTTGCGTCTTTGGGAGAAAACTGTTATTTCAGTACCATGGATTTAACATCCTGGTTTTACAAAAAACCGAACCATGAGGAGGACTGTAAATATACAGCATGCACTTCTCACAATTGTACTTCAGAACAACACATACAATATGTGTTACTGTGACATCACGCATATATATACTTAGAAATAACAATTATTTTTCAGACCAAAAAAATCACAGATATATTTCAAAACAACAAACAGATCTGTGGTGTTATTGTGACATCACACATATTTTTCAGAACAAGACATACAGATCTGTGGTGTTATTGTAACATCACACATATTTTTCAGAACAAGACATACAGATCTGTGGTGTTGCTGTGACATCACACATGTACAGGTCCTTTTCAAAAAATATTGTGATAAAGTTCATTATTTTTATGTAATGTACTGATAAACATTAGACTTTCTTATATTTTAGATTAATTACACACAATAAAAGTAGTTCAAGCCTTTTATTGTTTTAATATTGATGATTTTGGCATACAGCTCATGAAAACCCAAAATTCCTATCTCAAAAAATTAGCATATTTTATCCGACCAATAAAAGAAAAATGTTTTTAATACAAAAACCTTCAAATAATTATGTTTAGTTATGCACTCAATACATGGTCGGGAATCCTTTTGCAGAAATGACTGCTTCAATGTGGCGTGGCATGGAGGCAATCAGCCTGTGGCACTGCTGAGGTGTTATGGAGGCCCAGGATGCTTC